>ML259592.1:3007-23769 GCA_005239495.1 Nicotiana undulata | reverse complement strand
AACAAAATTCAGTAGCATTGTCTACTGCTGAGGCTGAATATGTGGCTGCAGCCTCTTGTTGTGGATTAAGAAACAACTCCTGGACTTTGGTATAGATGTGGGATGCATCCCTATTTACTGTGATAACACTAGTGCAATTAGTATGACTAAGAACCTGGTTCATCACAAGAGAATTAAGCACATAGATGTTAGACACCATTTCCTGAGGGATAATTATGAAAAGGGGATGATCTCAATTGAATTTTGTGCCATCGATCATCAAATTGCTGATATATTTACCAAAGCATTGAGTAGGGAGCATTATGAGAGAAACATGCTTGAATTAGGGATGATTAAGATCACCTAATTAAAAAAAAAGAAAAAAAAGAGGAGGAAGTTTTCTGGCTAGAAATTTTAATTAGGTACTTAATCATATTAATCATTGCTCAGCTCTATGTCTTTGTTGTCATACTCTTCTGCCATGTATTAATATGATTCCCTAGTTATTTCTCTATTTGTGAATTGAGGCAAAATAAAGATTTTTAAAAGGATGAACCTGGTTCATCCATGCTGGTTTACATGACTGACAAGGTACGTTTTCATCTCCATACATGTATTAATTCAAGTACAACCATACATGAGTAGGACTCTGTTTATGGTTCAGTTCAAATTCTCGTACTTACCCAAATAATGAACCAATTTCAAGAAGTTCCGTCTCATTAAATTAGCCTAGTTTTAGGGGAAAAGAAACGGTCTAATCAATGTCAAATCACTGACAGTCCTTAATCGATTAGTATCCTACTTGTGTTAATACTCGTCCGTTATAATCACCCCAGCCACAAGTTATAAATAGGCCATCATTACCCATAGTGAATAAAGCAATAGACGAACCTTGTTCAAGTTATTCAACACTCAAATCTCCACTGTCTTTTTCCCTTTCTTCTTTTTCTCTCAAAAAATTAAAAAATGTCGTCTGCTTCATCTGATTCTCAAAATCGTGACTACGATGAAGGAGTATATGAGTCTGATTCTCCACCGGTATACAGTTCTTAATCCTCTGAGACACCTGAATACCATGATGCTCTTAAACCCACACCAAACCCTATCCCAACCCCAAAACCCCATCGTGTCAAGGTTCTTGCACGAAAATCTGTGGCTTCAGGGTCACGAGCAAAGTTCTTGGAAGATTTATTACAGGCTGAAGAAGAACCCAAACCTGATTCATCCAGTGAATCATTTAAATCAACGCATGAGGACGATGCACCTAGTTCGTCAAGTGCTGAGAAATGTAATATTGAAGTTATCTTTGTGTTAAATTCTGAAAATAGATTTGTGCTGGTTGGGTTTGTGGTGGATGTGGAAGTGCCAAGAAGGCCAAGAAACACTGGGAAAATTCTTGAGAATGAGGAAGATGCAGGTGTGAGAGGATCTGGGAAAGATGGTTCCATACTTAGTATTTGTGGCTCCATTCCTGAGAATCTTGAAGATGATGTCGTGGTGATAGGGGGAACTAATGAAGTGAAGGAAGCTGTTGCTGTATTAGAACACCTTATGAAGGAGATAGATGATCGTGTTTTTTCTGGGGAAGAAACCTTGGCTGAGAAACTTAAGAAACTGGGAGACTCATACAACCCCAAGAAGAGAAGGACTCCCAAGTCCATCAAGTCTAAGGCCTCAAAGAAAAGGAAAATTGATGAGTCTGTTGGTGTACTTGTTCCAAGGGTACGAGCTACGAGAAACACTATTCGTGAAGAAGAGGAGAAGCTGGAAAAAGCTCTGCAAGAGAGCAAAATAAAGAGAGTTGAGAAAGGGAAATCGAAAGTGGGGGAGCCTGTTGAGGCTATTGCTGTTGATGAGATGTGTGGTATTGACGTCTAAAACAACAGTCCTATCACGGATGAAGAACTCATGAACTCTATTTTGTTCAGTCTAGAGTCTTCATGTGGCCCCTTTCGCTCAGCTATTAATTCTCAACTTGAAACCCTCACAGCGGATTCTCTTCTTGGTTTACTTCTCCGGGAAGAAAAAAAATTGTAGAGGATCACAAAGATTTTCAACTTCAGGCCAATGTCCTCTCTCACCAATATCTTAGTCATCCTCCATCCACTGGACAATCCAACCAGCAGACGCGACCAAACAATGCACAAAGATCCTTTACTCGGACAAATAACAACCCTTCTCGTCGTAATAGCCATTTCTCTCCTCGCATTATCTGTCAGATTTGTGAGAAGCCTAACCACCACGCCCGAAATTGCTACGATCGTAGCAACACTGATGCTTATCCTCCAAACAAATACTCTAACTGCTCACAAGCCAATATGGTCACTCCCTCGGCTAATATGGTCTCTCCTTTTGCTATTGTTGACAATTCATGGTTTATTGATTCTGGTGCAACTAATCATATTACGTCAGATTTTTCTCAACTCTCTATTCACACGGGCTATGATGGTGACGAGCAACTTGTTGTAGGTAATGGTCATAAATGTGTGACCCATTTAAAATGAATAAAAGAAAAAGAAAAAATGGATGGCTGGAACGAGTTGTGCAATTTGCATTTGCAAATTGCAATGACAAGTCCGTTTTTGCAAAGCCAAATCTGATTTTGAAAAAGGCAAATCTGATTTTTGTAAAACCAAATTTGATTGGTTACAAGGGACATCAACTTTTGCTATAAATAAAAGCATTCATTCTTCATTTCAAGTACACCAAAATCAGAGAGAGCGCAATAGAGCGTAGAGAGAGTAATCCACATATTGTAGTCTATGAGATAAATAGTGAGTGCGAGTAATATTGTAGTAAGATATTTAAAATAAAGAGTGTTATTTCTTTCAAAGTTGTAGTAGTCTCTTGACACTACTAAGTTGTAATATTATTATCCAATATGGAATAATATCTTTTAAGGAAATAATTTAATTTGAAGGGTATAAAAGTCTATCAACATTTTAGGAATATTTTTGTTGTTCAATATTTAATGGAAAATATTTATGATTTTATAATAATATAGATATAGATATATACCCAATATAAAAAAATATCACAATCAATGAACTGGTACAATCAGCTAAGCTCAACATATAAGAACTAATAAGGTCCGCGACATGACAAATTACAAAACAGCCAATTGGGGAGTGTAACTCAAAAGAGATGCGACCTTGCATCAAATTTTGTAATAAAGGAGGGATTTAGGGTAATATTGGTAACATTTGACTAATATTGATAATATTTTATGAATTAATTAATATTGGTAGCATCTTTATTTTGAAAGGCAAAATTGGATAGTTTTCTCTAACAACTTGTTTGGATGGTTGTTACCTGTTGTATTGTATCGTATTGTTACTTTAAATTCAATATTTTTTACAATTGTTACTTAAATTTTAGTGTATAATATCGTTAAATCTGTTGTTACATAATGAAGAAAAGTGTCACTTTATGGAACGACCTTTAATTTAGTATGGTCGCGTCGTTACTTCTTTTTTTTCTCAATCTTACCCTTTCTTATTATTAAATAATCTTCTTTTATCTTTTATCTTACCCTTTTATATAATAATTCTACCTCGTACATTATATTTTCTTTATAATATTTTAACTTTTTTTTTTAAGAAAAAAATATTTTTGTGCATGATATCATGAAACAACGACAAACAATACAATCAATCCAATCTTGTATACATCAAAATGATATAATATAATAAAATACTATACGATATATTATGAAACGATACATAACAACCACCCAAACAAGGGGTAAAGGAGAAAGAGAATCCCCAAGGCCAAAGTCATTAAGGACCCGTTTGGCCATAGATTTTGCCAAAATAAACTTGGAGTTTTATTTGGCAAACACATGTTTTGCCCATAAAATTTGCATATATTTTGACAAAATTCCAAGTCCCAAATCCCAAAACCATCTCAATAGCTGGTTTTGGGCCAAATCCCTCATAATACACATATTTTTCCAAAATAAATTTGATAAATATGTTTTGAAAACGTATGTCCAAACACATTTTCATCTTCAAGCCAAATTTCACCCAAAACATATTTTTTAAAATAGATTTGGGAATCTATTAGGGGTAGGCATCGGTCGGTTCGGTTCGGTTATGAATATTATCGGTTTAGCGTATCGGTTACCGGTTTACAAATATGGTAAACCAATAATCAAACCGATAAGATATCGGTTATCGGTTAATCTGTTATCGTGCATTATCGGTTTACACGATAAGATAACCCAATCTAGAGGTAAAAAGCGTAATATACAACGCACATGAACTGAACTTTAATTATTGAATTTGGCAACAACAAAGGTATATGTCCACTGTCCAGGTATCAAAGGATGTATGCAAACAACCAAATATTTTAACTCTAATTAAATGAATTAAATACAAAACTTCGAAGACCAACGCATAAGAATTTTCTCATAATTTTAGTTCTTATCTCGAATTAAATCCAAAACAACCTCAAACATTAAGTTAGGAAATTCAAAAACAGTGACCCAAGAAATAATGAGGAAAATGAGAATTGTAAAGTGATGAAGAGAATCATAAACTTACCCGAAATTGAAGAAAGAACGAAATATGTTCTTAAGAAAGAAGTAATTAAATTTCAAATTTTGGAAAACAAAACTTACGCTAAGATTCTATCAATATAGTTGTACTTTGAATTTTGAAGAAGAACTGATGAAGAATTGAATCAATTGATGACTGAACTCGAAGAGTGCATGAAACTTGATATCTTGAATACGGCTGGGAAAATTGGGAATGAAGCCCTAGATGTATTTATATACTTAGAATAAAATTATAATTTTATTAAATCTTATTGGTTATCGGTTAACCCGTTAAGAAAATTGGCAAATCGAGGCCCGAATCGATAACCCAATAGTAAAACCGCTACCAACCGTTATTCCAATAACCCGATACCGATACCTCAATAAGCTTTTTTCGATTCAGGCTATCGGTTATACCCGATATAAGCCCAGCCCTAGAATCTATGGCAAACGCCAGCTAAAACTTGGCTAAATTCTATAATAGGTAGTCGTTTGGGCCACTGTAAGGCCTAGTCACAGGGCCTGGGCTTTGTACCATCACGCACAAAGGAAGGCCAGCTAAACATGCAACTGGATAATTGAAAAGCGCCCAAAAAAAACCTTATAAAAATGCACATATAAATAAGTGACGGTAAAAGGAAAAACATATTCAAAATCCAAAACCCAGCGCGGTGACTGGTGAGTTTTTTTTTTGTTTCTCAAAATCTCTCATTCCCGCCCACTATTCGTATTTCCAGTCAAGCTTGAATTTTTCTCTTTCATCTTTTTATTTTGTTTAATTTTATTATTGAATCCGCTCAGAGTTTGAATCTATTGAATGGACTGTAATTCGAAGATCTGAATTTGAATTTTCTTCAATCGGAATTGCTGTGTGTATATATGCGTTGTTAATTTGTTTGTATCTATTGATGCTTAATCGAAGAACAAAAAACCCTAGTTTTTTTTCGAATTTGAACCTGCCCTTCGGAATTTAAAGAATTTCAATTGGAATCGACATGAGAATGTCTCTGTTGGTCCAACCCATAGATTTAATTCAGTCTCTATTTATTTATGACTGGTGGTGTCCGGACCAGCTTGCACACACTTCAACTATTCCACCGGTTTCCTGCTACCTTCTACAAGCACAGGTGCCGGAGCTTGCCAAGGCTTAGACACTTAGGAAGAAATCACCTAGTGCTTTTTCCCTCCGTTGATATTTGAACTTGAGACCTCATTGTTCTCATCCCATTTCATTGATCATTAGGCCACACCCTTAGGTGCTCATGCAATTCAGCTTTTCATTCCTTGTTTATAAGCTCTAGCTCTTTTTTTTTTTCTTTTTGTTTTTGGAAGAGGTGTAAGGAGAAAAGAGAAGGAACTTGATGCCTGTGGTCAGAGTTAATTCTCTCTCCCTCCCATTTTATTTGATGTTGTTTGATTAAAAGTCAATTGTAATATGTTAATTTGACTGATGTATTACTCCCTCTGTTTTAATTTATGTGGCATAGTTTGCCTGGATACTAATTTTAACAAAGGAAGGAAGACTTTTGAAACTCGTCATAATATTTATGTGACCATTAGACTTTTGAAACTTGTGGTTTTAAACTTGTCGTAAATATTTTGTGTCATTAAGGATAATATTGGAAGTCTAAGTTAAATTGTTTTCAAAGTTGGAAAGCTACCATTCTTTTTGGGACGAAACAAAATGGAAATATTTCCACTTATACTAGACGGCGAGGGAGTATATCAGTTGTAGTGACTAGTGAGAGTTAGTTTGATAGAGAAAATATCACGTCAAAATAAAAAAAAGCATGTTGTGCTTCTTCGTTTTCTTTGAATCTCAATTTGCCGCTTTATAATTGAAAGATTTTCAATTGGAATTTGGTATCAGAATATCTCTCTTGTTTCATTCCATTGATGTGATTCAGTTTTGTTATAACTTGCTTCTTAAAGAAAACACAAATTTGGTAATTTTTTGCCCTTTAGCTGGAAGATGTTAAAAATAAGGACAGAGGAGAAGGAAAATGTTGTCTGCTAGTGAGAAGAAATACTCAATTGTGCCGTCTATTTAACAGTGTTTAATTGGACCCTGACTTAAATGTTACAGTGGTTGAGAAATTAGTTTGATAGAGAAAAGCATCACTTCAAAGTTCAAAATTTGAATTCTTGAAAGTTGTAAAAATGATTTAAAATAAAATTATCTGCAAAATAATGTCAGATGTTTTAGGACATTTTAAAACAAAAAGACTCACATTAATTAGGACGATCAGAGTAGTTGTTAATCAACTTCCCCCCCCCCCCCCCCCCCCCCCCCTTCCCCTTTTCCTGAATTTGGCACTTTAAAAATCAGAAATCTATGCTAAAGTTGGGAACAAAGACAGGAATGGTTTGGGATTGATCTTGAATTTAGATTTTTGAGGAAGTCTGTGAAGTACTTTAACTTGAACCTGCCCAAGCTTTGACTTAACCCTTTTCCTTCCCCCTGTGACAATTGATGGAGAGCGTGAGTTGCTTTCTTGACCTTCAGTCTAATTACAAACCTTGACTTTGTAATGTATTCGATGTGAGATTCTTACAGCTGAGTTAACTTTTGCATCTTGACTTTACAAGGTTTCAAATAGTTATGGTTATCGCATTCCAGGCATCAGATAGGGGTACATTTCGAGTTTAACCTAGTTGATTTTGAGGCAGTTATGAAAGAAGCTATTTGTTAGGACAACTTTTAACAGTTTGTGATCTATAGCTGTAAAAATGAAACCGGAGAATTATTTTGGAAACTAAAATCAAAGGATATTTCAATGAGAAGAAGTGTTCTATTTGGTGGAATATGAAAGAGAATTTTATAATTAGTTAGAATATAAATGAGAACAAGGTGGGTTGCTCTGATGGTAAGCACCCTCCACTTCCAACCCAGAGGTTGTGAGTTCGAGTCACCCCAAGAGCAAGGTGGGGAGTTCTTGGAGGGAAGGATGCCAAGGGTCTATTGGAAACAGCCTCTCTACCTTAGGGTAGGGGTAAGGTCTGCGTACACACTACCCGCCCCAGACCCCACTTGTGGGCATACTGGGTCGTTGTTGTTGTTGTATAAATGAGATAAAAACTGCTTCGCCTAGGCTTGAGTAGAAGAAGAGTTACTTGAACAAGGTTCATGGAGGTCGGCTTCGCATGAGATTCACTAGATATTTCTCTCTGTTGCAATTTACAGCTTTAGTTTCATCCTCTAAATTAGAAGGGGAGCCTTGGCGTAACGGGTAGAGTTGCTTCCATGTGACAAGGAGGTCACGGGTTCAAAGCCGCAGAAACAACCTTTTGCAGAAATGTTGGATAAGGATGCGTACAATAAACCCTTGTGGTCCGGCCCTTCTCCCGACCCCACGCATAGCGCGAGCTTAATGCACCGGGCTGCCCTTTTTAGTTTCATCCTCTAAATTGAAAAGCTTTAGTCAGAAGACCGTGGGGCTTGAAAGTGTTCTAGATAAAAGTATCGAAATTGATCCACAATTTATTGCTTAATATTCAACTAGTAGCATTTTAGTGGAGAAAGTATTGGGTTATGAGAACTTGGAAAGGTGAGATAAATTATGCTAGGACTATATGCTTCATTTGCAGGTTTGGGGCACAAGGTCAATGAAGTATTTACCACCCATTATATATGTTCTTATTTCTTTTGTTGCTGTTTACGTATTGCTACAGTTTGTCTTTGAAAATCGGGTGAGAGGAATCATCGCTAGACTTGCTGCCGGTGGAACTTGCTTGACTGGAAACACACTGCTTATTGTTGACTTTGCTTTTCCTTAATATTTTTTGAATTATTGACATTACAAGAAGTAGATGTTGATTTAATTCATTTGGTGCTTCTATAGGAACTGAATTTTTCAAATCTGTTGTTGTCAAAGATTTGAGAAATGCCATGTAATATAAAATAAGAATATTTGTTGAATGACATGTGATTTCTGAAGTAAAAATAAATGGAAATACTGAGTTTTTAAACTTCTTTTGCAGCAGAGCAAGAAATTTAGCCGATCGATGAAGAGAAAGAAAAGTGAGGTTCATGAAAAATACAGTGACAAGGAGAATGTTGGATCAAAGAAAGCAACACGCAGGATTGGTCGGCAACATCTGAATGCAGCAGGTTAGGCAGCTGACATGAATCTGTAGATTGCTGATTGAGTTCCATTTTGTTTGGCTTATCTCTCAACTGGGCATATGATTTTTCTTGTGTACTTCCCAGGGGAATGTAGAAATGTTTCAGCTGGGGAAAATGATGGGCTTTTGCCCGAACAGGCTGCAAAAGTATCTAGCCAAATACTCTCCAGAAGGGTGACTTGTTCCCCTGTAACAAAAGGAGATGATGCAGCAGGGACTGGGAGTCAACAACTTGATTCCCATAAGAAGATTAAGCTACAGCTTTTTCCAATAAATAAAAGTACCCGACAGAGATTGGAGAAGGTATAACTCATGCATTAAATGAATAGAACTATGCGTAACGTGCACCAATTGAACCTTGATAGTTTTGGTATTTCTGGTAGGATGGCTGCAATCCATTCCAGGAACTTACTTTAAGTACTCACAAGAAGATATCATCAGTAATTAAGCACCTTAATACGAAGTGGAATTCTTCGAGTGTGGGGTTGGGGGAGCTCTTTCTATTCCCCTATAATATTAATACAGAAAACTTGGCATCAGAGAAGCGATGGAGCTCAAAAGATACCAACATTTCTGCAGGACAAGTGTATGCAGCAATAGAAAGTCCTGCCATTTTTCGCTTAAGGTTTAGACTGGTTTGATTCCATTTTTTTGCTTATAGCTCTTCAATCGAAAGGTTTTAATTTTGCTTCCAATTTTCTAGGTATGGCTGGTTTTCTGATGTTAAGCTCAAGGCCTCTGAGGTACCTGATATATCCCCGCCCTCTGGAACTCATTCACAATCAAGGGGTATTAAGAGAATTTTTGCTGCTGCAATGGACATTGGAAATGACAAAGTAGAAGGAGCTAAATTGAAAAATGAAGAGCTTAGTAAACCAATCTGCATGAATGAGCAGAAGATGCCTCTGAACATACCTGTTGATAATATGGTAAGTAATTATGTCATTCTGGTTCTTTTGTTTAATATATTGTTCTGTAAATCTTCTGAGTCATTCAACCTAATGCCATTTATGATATTGCTGATTTTAGTTTGCTTCAGTTAGAACTTATGCTGAAATAGTTGAACATAAAGCAAAATAATGCTGCCCCTTATATCTTATGATTGCCGGGGTCTCTGGCAGCACTACTGATACTGTTAAGAGTTACCAGTTGCAAAAGCTTTAAGTAATTCATAAACGAGATCCCAGTGCATTAGAATTAGAAATACCTCACTACAGATATTTCTTTTTATGCTTATTGAAACTGATGTATAGTGGCTTGGGGAGAAAGAACTTGCAGGAAAGTAAAAAAATGTGCAGATTTAGTATGTTGTCAATGTATGAATAAATATGTAGGCATGCCCTATTAAATGCTGATAGGTTGGTAGCTAGGCACATCATTTGCTTGGGATGTCAACTTTATTTCATGTTTTACTGCAGTTCAAGGAAGTATGGGCTCAGGTGCCCGGTAAACTTCTCAAATTCATATTTAAAATCCAATGTTAAAAAATTTTGACAAACTCGATAAAAGATGTACCTTTGCTCGTCTACCTCTGCATTCAGGCATAAGAGATGTTCCTTTGCTCGTCTACCTCTGCATTCAGGCATAAAAGATGTTCCTTTGCTCGTCCACCTCTGCATTCAGGCATTCCAAAGTGTTTTTTTTTATAACCAGGCTGATCAAAGTGGATTCTGATACCTGTTTCCTTGGGATATCTAACCCTCTCAATTGACAGTTTGTTTCCAAAAATACTCTATGGTGATTTGGATATTCTGAATCTGAAATTGGTATGCTTGTCCTGCAAGATGTATACAACCCACATGCACCCTAAACTGACAACAGAAACAACCTAGGATATGCCGTGTTTATGTAACCTGTAGGTGTAGGCTGTGGCTAGGTCAAGCAAACCACTGTCACAATAATTGGGAAAGACTCAATGCTCGAGATGTGTGCTTAAACAAAATTGACATGGTTTTTTCATGGGATGAAAATGCAGATTAATTAATTGTTGAAATTGCCACAAAATTTGGAGGTCCTTTACTGCATGTGTAAGATCAATTGTTAACGACTGCCCTACCCTCTATGATTGTATTTTCATGTGTTCTAGAATCTAGCCTCTAGGACTGGTCTAACTTGATTTTTTTTACTATCGGAAATGGCTATATATGTCTTAAATTTGGTCCTTGATACTCCTTTCTAGGTGGATGGAGCAAGAAAGCAAAATGTCCCTGCAAAGATGGTAAGTCCATGGGATGATATTTTCACCAACTTAAGCATTGGCGGATTGCTGTCTGAGGCATCTTTGCAAGGAAAGATCAGCAACTCGGAAACTAAAATGGATTTGCAGCCAATCCAGTTAGTTTCTGATATTAGTGTTGGAGGCTTGCTGTCTGAAGTGTCTTTGCAGGGTAAGATGTCTACTGGAATGAAACAAGAGAACAGAGTGGGATTGCAGCCATCTTCATTTGCTTCGTTTATTAGCTCAGGAAGCTTCTTTTCTGAAGCATCTTCTCAAGGAAAAGTTATTGATTGCAATTTAGCTTCAAAAGGAAGCAAATCTGGATTGAAGGAAACGTCAGAGTATGGCCAGCACAGTGGGTCAAAATTTTCATGGGATTTTAATCTCACTAATTTGAGCATTGGAGGATTGCTATCTGAGGTGTCTCTGCTGGAAAAAGTAAAAAATCATGACCAAGGAACTGAGGGCAAACCAAGCTCACAACCTACGTCATCTTTTCCTGATTCACTCGATGCTTTTATAGCTGCCCGCGTAAATTCACACCCTGAAATTTCAAAGTCATCATCTCATGAATTGCACTCGTCTATCTTGGATGCTGAAGAGACATGCCATGCATTTCCAGTGCGTAAAATTTCATCAGGAAACGAAAATGCAACTACTTCATGTGGAACAGCTGATCCTGGCAATTGTCACGAGTATACAAGTTCGAAATCTTTCAGAATTCCATCATCCTCTAGCGCTCCTGAGGTTTGTTGCTCTATAATCTTTTCTGGTTTTCAGACTAAAAAAGTCTCATTTTAGCCATCTCTAGGTTTTGGCTTTTGATAATATTGGTTCCATGTGATCAATTCTCAATGTGGAGCTTCCTAATCATGCTTCCTTCATTATTACATAACTTCTTGATGTTCTTATGGAAGGATTGACGATTTCTTTCATTCTTGTGTTGTTACAACGCACAACTCAAATTGTGATTGCACAAGATCAGCCATCTCAACAACCAAGGACACCCCTCATTTCCCGTCCAAGGGGGATTTCTGATGAAGACAACAGCGTTGGGCTAAAGGGCATCAAATGGGTACTTTTCGCTCTTTAACTAATCTTGTGACCATTTGAAATTTTGCTTCTTGTCAAGGAACAGGAGAAGTTAACATAGTCCTTTCCTATGTTTGTTTGCAGGAAGACTCTTTAGGACCATTTGATCTTGGAATGCCTATCTTGCGATCGGTTAGTGGTGGCGACAGTGTTAGCCTCAGCGAGTTCATTAAATAACATATTTATGTAGTCTTGAACTGATACCATAGACACTAGGAAAATTTTCCTCAGCTCGAGGATCAAATTCTTGAACAGTTGAAACTCGAAAGTAAAAATGATGCTGTGAATTGTCCATAAAAATAGCTAAAAGAACGATACTGTGATTATCAAAGACAGTTGTATTTTTATGTAATATTAGCCTTAAGATAGGCTTTTCATTTTCTTCAACACCTAAGACAAGGACTTTGTAGTATCTTTCATATGGAAGTTAAGATATGTTAATGTGTAGAAAACAGTCACTGAACATGGTCGTGTTTGGACCGGCACGGATAACTGATCACGCTCAATTCTAGTCCTAAAAAGAATAAGCGGTCACTGCAAATATAATTCGGTCTAAGAGTACGGAGTCGAATCTCACGAAGGACTAAGGTTTAGCTACAACTGTTCATTATTTCCAAGAAGAGAAACTCGAACAATTCCTAAGTTGTAAATATAAAGATCTTTATGTTTAATTAGGAGTGGCTAACAGGCAGGTCAGGTCGGGTAAAAAATGGATAATTCAATAAATGGATAAATTATCCTACCTGACCCATATTTAATACGGATAAAAAACGGGTTATCCGGCGGATAATATGGTTATCCATTTTATCCATGGCTTCTCGAATATAATCACTCTTGGGAGAATTTCTGGTCTCCCAACCTTGAGTTGCCCCCAATTTGTGACCAGATGTAATTCAAGAGCCAGAGGAAAATAAAAACATTAAGACGACGATTGAGGAGCTCAAAGCTGTTCCATTATTCGAGCAAATGCCAGAACGAAGAATCCACATTGGAGCAAGGCTAAACCCGGAAAGGAGAGGTAAGTTGATTAAATATTTAAAATCTAACGCGGATTGTTTCGCATTGTCCCATTGAGATATGACAGGTGTACTGCCGGAAGTGATGACTCATAAATTAAATGAAGACTCATCATTCCTACCTGTCAAATAAAAGAAGAGGAAGCAAGGATCATTCAAAAAACAAGTGATTGATGAAGAGGTACAGAAACTCTTAAAGATCGGTTCCATACGTGACGTAAAATATCCTAATTGGTTAGCTAATACTGTGGTAGTACCAAAAAAGAACGGTAAATGGAGATTTTGTGTAGATTACACTGATTTAAACAAAACATGCCCGAAGGATTCATTTCCATTACCGCATATTGACCAAATGATTGATGCTACCGCAGGTCACGAATTATTAATTTTTTCAGATGCATACTTTGGTTATAATCAGATAAAAATGGACCCCTTAGACGAAGAAAAAACTTCATTTATTACAAATAGGGGGACTTACTGTTACAAAGTCATGCCTTTTGGCTTGTAAAATACTGGAGCCACGTACTAGAGGCTAGTGACCAAGATGTTCCAAGAACATCTGGGGAAGACGATGGAAGTGTACATCGATGATATGTTGGTCAAATCAACACAAGCTGAAGACCATTTCCAACATCTTTCAACTACATTCGAGATCCTCCGCAGGTATAATATGAAACTGAATCCAGAAAAATGTGCTTTTGGCATTGAATCAGGTAAGTTTTTCGGTTTTCTCGTATCTAATAAAGGAATCAAAGTAAATCCTGCTCAAATTAAAGCTATTGAAGAAATGCATGATGTACTCACAAGTAAAAAAGAAGTACAAAGATTGACAGGTAGGATTGCAGCTTTAGGAAGATTCATTTCAAGATCTTCAGAGAAGAATTTCAAATTCTTTTCAGCATTAAAGAAACAGAGTCAGTTTGAATGGACTGTAGAATGCCAACGGCCCTCAAAGATTTGAAGGCATATCTATCAAATCCTCCCTTATTGTCTAAACCAAGGGATGGATAAAGATTGTACATTTATCTTGTTATTGCAGAAGTAGTTGTAAGTGCAGTCTTAGTAAGGGAAGACAAAGGTAAGAAATCTCCTATTTATTATGTAAGTAATCCTTATTGAATTTTGAAACTAGACACCCTAATCTAGAAAAATTAGCTTTAGCCTTGGTCATGGCAACTAGGAAATTGAGGCCATATTTTCAATGTCATCCAATTTCTGTCGTAACTTCATATCCTTTAAGAAATATTCTGCATAAACAAGAATTGTCAGGCAGATTAGCCAAGTAGGCAATAGAATTAAGCGAATATGATATTGTTTATCAACCTAGGACAACAATAAAGTCACAGATTTTAGTAGATTGTGTGGCAGATTTTAATAAATATATAATTCGTGAAGCAGAAAAAGAATACATATCTTTACTGGAGCTAATCTAGGAACATGGACTTTATTTACTGAAGGTTCTTCTAATGTTAAAGGAGCCGACTTGGGAATTGTCTAAATACCACCTTCAGGTGAAACAATAAGGCAAGCAATTAAATGTTACCCTATTACTAACGATGAAGCAGAGAATGAAGCTGTCATTGCAGGTCTGGAACTAGCACGAGAACTCTCCATAGAACAAATCGTGATCAAGAGTGACTCTCAACTAGTGGTAAATCATATGTAGGGGACTTACACTGCTAGAGAGGCTCGAATTCAACAGTACTTGGAAAAGGCACGAGAACTGGTCATGCAGTTCCAGTCGTGGAAGATCGTACAAATACCCAGGGAAGAAAACGCAGAAGCAGATGTGTTAGCTAACCTTACTTCAGTAGCAAAAGTAACGAGTGAAGAAAATGCTATTGTAATACACTTATTCCATTCAACACTCGACCAAGATATGCACGAGGTAACCTTTAATAATTTAACATGGGATTGGAGAAACGAGATTGTAAATTTTTTGCAGTATGGAATTGTACCTGAAGATAAGAAAGAATCTCAAGCACTTCGACGAAAAGCTGCTCGGTACTGTCTAATACGAGATAATTTATATCGCAAAATGTTTGGTGGTTCTTTAGCAAGATGCCTCAGACCTAATCAAACGGAGTACGTGATGAAAGAAATACATGAAGGACATTGCGAAAATCACGCATGAGGAAGATCTCTAGTTAAAACTCTAATCAGGGCAGGGTACCACTGGCCTAAAATGGAAGAAGATGCGGAGAAGTTTGTAGCCAAATGCGCTAAAAGTAAACGCCATGCTAACAATATGCATCGACCTACATAATTATTACACCCGGTTATTTTCCCCTGGCCATTTATGAAGTGGGGAATGAAAATAGTAGGACCTTTACCACAAGCCAAAGGAAAAGTACGATTTTTATTAGTGCTAACATATTATTTTTCAAAATGGGTAGAAGCAGGTGCTTTTAAACAGGTATGAGAAAAAGAGGTGAAAGATTTCATTTTGCGAAATATCATATGTTGATTTGAAGTTCCAAAAGAGTTCGTATGTGATACTGGCCCGCAATTTATAGGCTCGAAAATCACAGATTGGCAAATCAAACGAATCACCTCTTCACCTTATAACCCGTGGAAAATGGACAAGCTGAGTCAACAAATAAGATCATCATCAATAATTTGAAGAAGAGACTAGAGAAGCCAAAAGGGAATTGGCCTGAAGAATTATCAGGAGTAGTATGGGCTTATAGAACTACAACAAAAACAGCCACGGGAGTAACTCCATTTTCACTTGTTTACGGTTCAGACGCTCTAATAGCAGTCGAAATTGGTGAGCCAAGCACGAGATTCACATTAGCAACAGAAGAGTCAAATTATGACGAGTTAAGAACAAATTTAGATATACTCGAGCAAAGAAGGGAGGCCGCATTAATTTGCATGGCAGCACAAAATCAAATTATAGAGCGGTACTACAACAGAAAAGCTCACCTTAAGTACTTCAAAATTAGGGACTTCGTTCTTAAAAAGGTTTTCCAATCAACAAAAGCTGCTGGAGTAGGAAAGTTAAATCCAAATTGGGAAGGACCCTATTAAACTTGGGGTATTGTTGGAAAAGGTACTTATGAGTTGGAAACCATGGATGGAAAGGTCTTACCCTTGAGTTGGAACGCTGCTCATTTAAAGAAGTACTATTTCTAAGCAAAAGAAATACCCACAGTCAGGTATCATATACATACACTTTTAATTAGTACAGTTAAAATTATACTAACAATTTTAGATGATAGGCCAAAAGCTAGCACATACCAAATGATGATATTAGACCTGAAAGACACGCGGAAGTAACATAATTCCCGGTCAAAGTTTACAACCTTTCTAATGGAAATTTCAAAGGGTTAAGCAGTCATCATCTAAACTATATACCTTCGAGTTCCGTATGTTTTTCCTTTTCAGGAAAAGGACCACAAAGAAGGAATATCAAGTGCCCGGGATTACATACTTCAAACCTCAAGCACTTAGGGGACTATATATAAAATGGAAGGCAAAGAAGGCTAGAAAAAGTCAGAATTCAAGTCAAACCCGAGATCTACTTTACCCAACAAATTGAAAGTTAAGAGCAAAATCAAGAGCCGAAAATGCAAGCCTGATTCAAAAACCTACAAAGAACATATTCGTGGATGTAAATGAATGTTTAGGTTAAAGGCAGTATTTAGTCACAGGTTATAAGTTATACCCTTGTATTTATTCAAATTTGTTGTAAAGAAAACAGTTACGAAAGATTCATAGATGATACTTGAATACATGTAAAGTATTATGAAAGTTAAAATAATACTTTGACTCGGGTGATGAGAAACTTTGACTCTGCTGGGCCTTCTCGATTGTTTCTTTGGTCTTCGCAATCTCAGCTTTTAAGTCAAAGTTCTCCTGGCCTACCTATGTTAATGTTTCGAGGCGGGTATTCAGATAAGCCCAACTCACATCAGCGACTGCTTTATCCTCAAGAGCCTCGTAATCTTTCTCCCATTGCTCAATTTCAGCTCTTAATTCATCTTTTTCGTTCAAAGTTGCGTCATAAGAAGCTTGCAGGGGGCAAGGGATTTCTCCAAGAATTGAACTTTATCAGAGGACACGCGAAGATCCTCCTGAGCTTGTGTGAGCATTTGAACAAGTTCCCCAGAGTAAGCTTCCTTCTGGTTCAATAAATCTTTTAAGCTTCTTATCTCCTCAGAAGCCTGGGAAAGTTTCTCAGCGAATGAAGACTCAAGGAGATTTTTATCCTTGCCTGCCTGGTTTGATGAAGCCTTTTCAATGGCCAATTCCACTGCTGTAACTTTTACCTGTTGCTCCAAGGTACATTTCTTTTCTTATATAACTTCCATGTCAAGTTGAAGACTCTCGAACTGTTCTTTCCAATTATCTGCCTTAGTATGGTAGTCGTTCATTAGCTGCTCCGTATGAATAATCCTTTCATCATCTCCGTACCAATGAGATTGATCTGCACAATAAAAAGAAGAATGTGATATTGTTTAACCAAAAAATAAGATCTTTTGACTAAAGCTTAATTTAGGATAAACTCGGGTTATTGATAATCAAATTAATAAAATAAAAGACAAAGTAGCAATAATTTCGAGCAAAGAATAAAATGGCTTAATATCCGAGAAATCAGATGATCTTATTTGTTACATTTTTATCCCTTTTATAGGGATATTCTCCTAGTACAACGTTTGTATTTCCGTCATGATAGCCTATTTAATGATTAATTATTACATTAAAGAGGCGTTACAATGGTGAATAGTAACTGTTATTTTAGGAGTTATATAACGTACAAGACATTGATTTCTGATCTTCGAATCGGCCCATTATTGCGTCCAGATTCGTTGTGACCGTGTCTCTTCTTCTTTGATGATATTTCCATGGCTAATTCCTTGCATTGACCATACCTTTTTATCTCGTGTCCACGTGTGATGTTTTATTTGGTCCACCTGGTTGGTTGAGTCATCCAAAATTTGTACACGTATGAAGTTATATTTTTTACCAATACAGATAGTCCCCCCACTTGCCATGTATTGAGCGTATAATACTTGGTAAGTGGATACTCATTTATGGGGGGGAACATTTTGCCACCGCTTTACCTCGGAACCTTGTATTCTTTTATGGGCGCATGCGTCGTACATCACTTCCATTTAATGCTTCTTCCACGTGTTCGTTTCTGATTGGTTCTAAAATGACCCGACGTCTTTTAGGGCTTTTTGCGGCTGCATCAGTCCCGAAGTGACATATTTAATTATGACTTTCCATCATTACCTTTCCAAGTTTTGACGGTCGCCATTAGGTATAAATAGTCGTCTTCTTTTCTTCTTTAGTACGAAAAACTTCCATAACTTAATCTTTTCTTTGTGAAAGAATTTCCTCTTTGCTTTTATAAATATGTCTTCCTCAGGTCAACCTGAAAAGGTTATTGACGTTGAAGCTTTGGCTTCTTCTTCTGCTCCGTCTAGGAGTCGGAGAGGTGGTCGACTAAGGAGCCTGGGACGTACCTCTACTAGAGGTTCTTCCTCTCATTTTGTTTCCCCCCCTTCCTCCGCTAGGTCGTTGTTTTCTCCGAGAGGTAGATCTTCCCATTCTATTTCTAGGAACATGGATGATTTTCATGAACCCAGAGTTGATGAAATCATTCCTGCTGAGATAGTCTTCCCAGATGTAAATTCTCCTATCGCCGAACAGGCTTCTTCTTTAGATAGCGTCGAGAAATATGCTACTATCATTACTGTAGGTCATCTTCCTGTCGTTCGTAGGGAATGCTCTTGGGAGTCTAATGTTCCCATTCTTGTGCCAAGTGATACTCAAAGAATTACGTCTTACAAGACGGGTTTTTCTTACGTCTATACTTACCCTTTCACATTAGGATTTCAGCCTCCTGTTGACCCTGTTATCATAGAATTTTGTCGTTTTTCAACATTTGCCTAGGAAAAGTTGGTCCTTTAGTATGGCGTGTTGTTGCCTGTCTGAGAGTTCTAGCTTCAAGGGTTTCTGTCCCTTTTACCTTTCATCATATGATGCATTTATATTCTCCTGCTTTATTCCGTCAAGGGGTTTTTACTCTGGTTGCCCAGAGTAAGAGGGTTTTAGTAACCCCTGGCGATGACAAGACAGAGGTTGGTACCTTAGGTACGTGGTTGCTCCCACTGCTGTTTTAGTGGGTGAAAGTAATCTTCCCTTCCCTGAGAAGTGGAATCGTGCACGTAAGTACTTTGATTCGCACCTGTTTTATTTACATAAAATTTAATTTGTGTTTCTAACACCGTATCTGTTTTCTTCTTATTTACAGCAACTATAAATGTTGTCGAGAATGTCTCGGACATTCGCAGTTGGGTAGAAAGAATGTTGACTGCTGCTCCTGCCGAGGAAAGATCCTAGAAGTACTTTTCGGCAAAGTACAAGTGGATTGTCAAGACCCATGGTAAGTAGAGTTTTTCTCACTCCTTTTCTTACTTGAGTTTTTATTTATTTATTTTTTTATTAACTATTTCTCTTTTCTGATAGGGTTTTCTACCCGTCGGACATCTTCATCACTTCCGAGGATGTCACTATCTCATGCCCAGGATATTTTGACCAGTGCTTCGAAGAGGAAAGTTCAAGATCCCCGCTTTGGAGGGGAAGATGTAGGTGGAGAAGAGGGTGTTTTAATGCACCGGGTGAGAAGAAGTCGGGTAGTTTTGGACGACGAGTCTACTCCCGCACCTCTTTCTTCCGTGTTGGCTACCAGGCCTTCTGCTTCTCGTGATCAATCTCAGTCCTAGTTCCCAGCTCGAGACCTTGCCGAGCGTCTGTTTCAGGAAGGGTTTGACATGGACCCTGATGATATTCCCTTAGCTACTATTTACCCGCGCTTTGCTGCTATTTCAGCTCCCCAGGTTACTGCTGTTGTTCCTCTTTCAGTTCCTATTATCTCCTCAGTTTCCCTTTCGTCCGTCTCTATTGAAGCGCCCGTGGCTCTTTTGGCTCCCGGCCCTTCTGTCTCTTCTGCTGCTCCTTCTGTCCCTACTTCCGTGCCTTCTATTATAGAAGAAGGGTCTTCCAGTAGGAAGATGAGAAGGGTCATGATTGAGGTTCCAGCTGGTGGAAGCCTCTTTAAGAAGATTAGTACCGGTGAGCCGGAAACGTGGCTCAAGCCTTTAATTGGATCCGAAGAAAGAGCCAAACTTGACAGCCATGCATCTCTTACTTGGGCTAATGAAGTGGTGCACAATTTGTTAAAGGTATGTACTTTTTTTTAAAAAGACCTTTTGCACATATATTGTTTCTTAATTAACATTTTAACACTTTTAATTGTTTTACTGTTTTTTTGTAGACGCACCTTATTGGTTTGGAGCTTATGAAGAGAATCTCCAATTATGAAAAAGAGTTGAAAGTGTTGCGTGGGCTTGATGATATTAAAGCACAATATGAAAGCCTTCAAATAGAGATGGTAGCTTTGGAAGATGAGAGGGATACCTTAAAGGAGCAATTGAAGACCGTCAAAGGAGAGCTAGCAATGGAGAAGGCTTCTTTCAGCCAAGTTAATAAACAAAAGGATGCTCTTGAATCTTCATTTGCTAAGCAACTGTCAAAAGCCACGGAAGAAATCCGGTACTTGAAGGATTTGTTGGGGCGAAAAGAAGAGTATTCTGGAGAACTCGTACGTAATCTCTCCCAAGCCCAAGAAGATCTCCGTGGAGCCTTGGCGAAGGTCCAGAATCTGGAGGAGTCAGTCGCACCTTTGAAGGTCGCCCTTGAAACTGCTGAAGCTGAAAATGACAACTTGAAGACTGAACTTCAGGTATGGTCGAGAGACTATAATGAGCTTGAAGAGTCAACA
>ML259591.1:0-10143 GCA_005239495.1 Nicotiana undulata | reverse complement strand
AAGCATAAGAAAGAACGAGCGCAACACAATCCAAACCTATTTGAAACTCACCCGAGCCCTCGGGGCTCTAAATAAAACATGCACACAAGTCTAAAAGCATAATATGGACTTGATCCTTCGATCAAATCATGAAAATAACATGTAAAACAACGAATTAAACCTCAAAACTCATTATTTTCCTCAAGAACACTTATAGTTCATAACTTTTCAACCGGATGTCCGAATCATGTCAAACGAACTCCGTATTTCACAAAAGTTCACAGGCAAGGCCTGAATATCATAACAAATCTGTACCGGCCTCCGGAACCAAAATACGGGCCCGATACCAATGAGTTCAAACATTAATTCTTTTCATTATTTCATAAATATTTCAGCAAAACAATTTCTTTCAAAAATTAATTTCTAAGTCTTGGGACCACGGAATTCATTTTCGGGCATACGCCGGGGTCCCCTATTTTACTGCGAACCTACCGGGATCGTCGGAATATAGATTTGAGTCCATTTACTCAAAATGTTGACTCAAGTCAACTAAAACCAAATTTTGTAATTCTAAAAATTATTGTTTCTTATATTTTAACATAAAAGCTTTTCGGTTTCATGCCCGGAGTGCGCACACAAATCGAGGTAGTTAAAATTAATCTTTTTATGGCTAATAAGCCTAGAACGGAGTCTAAATTCATAAAATGACCCATTGGGTCATCACACGCTCGCATCGAAATTTTGTAGCGCCGCATCGGTCATTGAAACGCGGCAACGAAAAAATGCCGCTGACCGCGTTAATGTGACAACCCAACTTTGTTGACTCTCTGAAGTTTTACAAACACTTCCAGCGTAATTTAGAACGCTGCAGTGGTGGAGAAACCGCTGCAGCGGAATAGCAGCGCGGTCAGCGGTGAAAACTGCCTCAAAAACATGCTCTCTGAAGTTTGTCAACGGGGCAGCGATTGGAAATCCGCTGCAGCGAAGTGACAACCGTTGCAGCGGAATTTTGGCTTGGAAAGCGCTTCTGCTGGATACTGGGACAATGCAAGTTTCTGCTCCTTTTTGAGTCCTTTCAGGTCAATATTCACAATTCAACTTACTTCCTGCAATTTGAACAACTTGCATCAATTTGTGGGAGTATTTTAGTCAAATTCGCCTCAAAACCTAAGGAAACGAGAGTAAATAATAAGCACAAAACACTAGTTATCAAAGGCCTTGGCAAGGGTGCCTTGGCCTTTTGCACTATCGAATCCGGTATGTCTATTACATTGCTCCCTAGACGGGTTCACATTATTTTGTGTCTCCTCCACACTTTTATCAATGTCTATCCTCACCTCTTTATTAGCTTGCACATCATTGCTTAGCATGCCATCTTCTTGAACCAACACATCCTCATCCACATTTCTTTTTTGGTTTGAGGTACTAGCAACAACACCTCTCCCACTTCTTGTTGTCACAGCCATTGCATGTTCCATATTGTTCCCACCCTTCGGGTTCACCACCGTATCACTAGGTAGTACCTATTTAGGGCGAGTATTAAAAGCTTGAGATATTTGGCCAAGTTGGACCTCCAAGTTGCGGATAGAGGTGTTGTGGGAGGCTAATTGGGCATCAGAGTCGGCATTTTTCTCCATCATTGCTTAAATATGTTTTCAATCCGTTCCATTTCACAATTGGAAGAACTCGGACCTTGCGACGGATATGGAGGCGGGTTGTTGGTTGTTGATACATCGGGGGCCTTTGAAAGCCCGACACCCGATTTCCTTGATTGATATTGTTCCAACCCCCTTGATTATTGTTGCCTCCCCAATTTCTTTGATTGTTGCCACCCCAATTACCTTGATTATTTCCTCCCCAAGCATTGATTTGATTACCTTTATTACCCCAATTGCTTTGATTATCGTTGTTCCCCTAATTGCCTTGGTTGTTGTTGTTGCTACCATTCTAATTTCCTTAGTGGCCTTGGTTGTTCCAATTTCCTTGATTTCCTTGTGATCTCCATTGTTGTTGATTTGGAGCATTGCTTCTCTGACCTTGATAATTGTTGACATATTGAACCTCTTCATCTTGCTCATCTTATGAATCATGTTGATTATACCCACTATTACTTTGTTCAAATTTTTCTGGATGGTTTTGTACTTGTTGACCTCGTTGTCGTCTCTTGTTCACCATCATTTCACCCCTTCCATAGCATTCACCTGTTCCAGCCCTTGAACATGTTGAAGTTGAGCCTTGGCCAATTGGTTCATGGTAGTTGTCAACTCCGCAATAGCTTGCCCATGATCATGTAGCTCCTTGTGTAGGTGAATAACATTTGGGTAACCCTGAGAAACATTGGCTCTACTTTGCCACGCCAAAGAGGTACTCATCCAACATTTCACAAGCTTCAGAATAAGGCGTGTTCATGAAGTTACCCCCGGCGAGTTGATTTACCACACACTGATTCGTTGTGTTGATCCCCCTGTAGAAGGTCTGTTGGATCATGTCCTCGGTCATATGATTGTTCAGGCATTCTTTGACCATGGTACGATATCTTTCCCAAATCTCGTGCAATGACTCATTGGGCTCTTGCTTGAAAGCTAGAATTTCATCCATTAGTGTAGCCATGTGCCCCGGAGAGAAGAATTTGGCAATGAACTTCTTGGCCAACTCATCCCAAGTGTGGATGGAATGATTGGGCAATCTATCTAACCAGTCCAAAGCCTTTCCCCGAAGAGAAAAGAGAAACAGCCTTAACCGCAGTGCATCCTCGAAGACATTTGTTTGCTTGCTCCCCCAACAAGTATCGATGAGACCCTTGAGATGCTTGTAGGTATTTTGGTGTGGAGCTCCGGTGAAGAAACCCTATTGCTCAAGGAGTGTAAGCATAACATTGGTTATTTGGAAGTTTCCCGCCCTAATCCGGGGCGAGACTATTGCACTTGCATAGCCCTCGTTCGGCAACACCCGGTGCGCTGCTCGTGGTGGATGTGGGGGAGGGTTTGGGATATTATCATGAGGCGGTTGTACTAGTCTGTTTACTTGAGGCTCGGTATGAACCTCATCCACTTGATCATCATCTACCTCATCCCCCAATGGTAAATTTCCGAGGGGATAGTTGTTAAGAGCTATTTCATACCTAAAAGCAATTCACAAACAAAATTACTAACTCGGGAGGAAAGAGAGACAAAACACACAGATACCTAGACATATAGCTAAATCCGTTTAACTCCCCGGCAACGGCGCCAAAATTGATCTAGGCCAAATCCACACCACAATTAAGTAGCGAGGCGGTCGATGCAATAATAAACCCAACAAAGGTCGGGATCGAATCCACAAGGAGTTAGAATATGGGATTAGGTATATATCTAGGTTGATTGTAAGTTTTGGCTCAAATTAAACTTCCACAAAATTGATTGGTGTTCTACTTCTACTTTACTTTATTGTTTGCAAGTATAAAACTAAGGACAATATTTTTGGTTTTGAGTTTTTCAAATGATCAAAGAGTCTAGAGTCGTGACTTCTACCTAGGTGGTTATCTAATGGGTTGTAAACTCCAGGGCAAGTTTGATTAGTTGGGGTCGCAATATAGAGATCGCATCCGAGTACTCACTCTATACCTCTAGGTAGTTTGAGTGATTTTTCCCGATTTGGATTTCTCAAGTCCAAATGGGTATTTGCAAAATACAAGTGATATTAGCTCAAGTCGGGTATTACTATCTCTAGGTTAACCCTTTAATTGGGGCTATCAATTTCTTGAGTTCACTCCAATTCCTTGTAAGCCAAGTTTTTCTAGACTTAGTCCCTCTTTCTCAAGTAGAGACTAAGTCATTTAGGCATGAATTAATGTTTGCAACCATTAATTCTTGAGTTCTAGCAAGAACTAGTCTAAATATCACTAACCCAATCACAAACAAGCCCTAAATTAAACACCCATCAAATACACACACTAGGGTTGGGTCACAACCCTAGCTAAAGATTTAGCTACTCATGAAAAATACAGAAATTAAAGAAGAAATAAAGATATAATCCATAATATTTTATTATGGGATGAAGATCTAGTGTTTGGAGACAAATCTAGTAGAAAATTACTAAAAGCAATAAGAGAAAACGGAACATGTGCTCTTCTAAAACATAACTTAACATAAAAATGACAAAAAGTCCTATTTATACTAAGCTGAAAATATTAGACAAAACTGTCCCTGCGGAGGTTGTGTGGCCGCATATTTCTGAGTGCGGCCGCACACTTGCTTATGCGGCCGCACAATTATAGTGTGGGCCGCGTTCCTTGAACTTGAGCTATGGCTTTTGTTGTACTTCTACGGACCGCACAATTCTGAGTGCGGCCGCGCTCTTGATTATGCGACCGCACAAAAATGACGTGGTCCGCACTCTTTGACTTTGGACTTGAGCCCAGCTCTCTGATTCTATTTTTATACGGTCCACGTAATATTTATTGTGGCAGCACACTGGCTTCTGCAACCGCATAAAATTCTTGCGGTCCGCTCATCTTAAATTTGAGGTTCTATGAATCCATTCCCCTGCGATCCGCATAATAGTGAGTGCGGACGCACATAGACTTCTGCGACCGCACATCTTTACTTGCTCAAACTTCAAAGTCTCTGAACCTCTCTTCTGCGACCGCACTAGAATTATGTGGTGCGCATAATGTGAAGCTGAAATTGACAGGGTTTCTTCATTGTTTGCGGCCGCACTAGAATTTTGTGGTCTGCACTTCAAGTATTTTCACCCTATTTTTGTTCTTGTCCAATTTTGACTCATTTTTTGAGTTGATTTTCACTTTATTGGTTCATTTCTCAATATTCCTGCAATAAAGCTCATTTAATTAGTTCTTGTGATACCTTTAAGCATTTTCGATCTAAAACTCAAGTAAAAGAGAGCAAATAAGCTGTCAAAATCCCTACTTATCAGCGACCAACGAAGGAGGATGTTTCTCGGATACACGAAAAGAAAAAAGAATGATCAATCCACAAAACAAAAAAAAGAGTGAAAGGAACGTACTTCGATCAACAAAAACACCTACGGGAAAAGTTCCACTACTCAGGAAATCCACTAGGGCTCGCCACCACGTGCTCGATCTTGACGAAGAAGAAGTTGACCCAAAATCGACGATTCGCCTTATCGTCCATTCCTGCCACCATCCCCTTGGTCTCGCGGTGGCGAAGATATATCATCGTGCCCCTGTGAAAGCTGGGCGCGAAGAGATGGCGAATAGAAATCTCACAACCGGCCAGCTTTGCGAACTTTATCAGCATGAGGAAGAGCTTATAAATATACGGGGAGAGGTTGGCCGGACAGATGCCGTAACAACTCCGCCAACGGAGGAAGAGGAAGAGAGTAACCCACTTAGAACAGGTATGCGTAAGACGCGCAATACCCAAGACGATGCACTTGGATCACGTCGTCCCCGGCTGAGACCATGTCCATGTGAGCGGGGATGTTGTATTTGGCCTTGAGTTCGGCAATATGGGTTTCTCCCATCTCGGACTTCATGGGGTCGGGGTCATGCGCAGGCAACTTCGAGAAATCTGACCTGGAGTTTGGGTTACGAGGAATGATTTCTTCCACAGTAGGGAAGCTTTCATCCTCCATAACAATGGCCTCCCCTCCGCCAGAAGGCATGGCCACTAACAACGAAATCGGGTTTGAGGTCATCTCAAGATTAGGAGATACGCTAGCCATCTTTTGCTAATATGTATACGATGGAACCGAAAGTGCAGAAGAAACGGTGGTGACGGAAGTTGTAGGAAATATGAACACGGGAAGAAGAAGAAGAAGCAAAGTGCAAGATTGAGGAATTAGAGCGTAAAGTTTTCTCCAAAGGGTCTCCCCCTTCTTATTTATAGGAAACCGCGGCGCTCGAATCGATATAAGAAACCGTCTGTAGCATTAGAATCAAAACGACAGAAGCACAAGGAACGATTCAACGCATTGGGAAGGTGCATAATGTGATGCATGCAATTGTGACGTCACCCTGAACTAACCTCATTGATCATAGCTCTCGGAGCGGACACGTCATCATCTCGGTTGCGATCACCACTGCTCGACCTCCTCGTCCGAATTTCTCAAGAATTGCGATTGACGAATTCCGCTCATTGAGGTCGACCAGAAGACGACCTCGATAAGCGGACGGACTAACTGTAAGGGTCAAAATCCGACTAAAGGAAATTCGGCATGAAAAGGTGACTAAATGTGAGAACTGTGTTTCATCATGGGCGACTAGGTCGAGGTCGACTAGGGGTTGACAATACTGAGCCGTCGAGTAAGCCATTAGGGTCGATGTCGTGCAGTAGGAAAAGAAGCAACTGCTAGTATAGCTTTGGAACTTTCAAAGGGAATATTTTATTGAATATTCTATTGTACTTTTTTAGGATTTTTGGGAATATCCCATATAAATAGTATAAGAGAGAAGGCAAAAGGCATGTAATATTAATTTTGATAAGAACTCTTGTGAAAAGTTAACTCTCGAGAAAGAATACAAAATATTACCTTTCCATAAGGATTCGATTTGCTGTTTATCCCACCTTTTCTTGCAACAGATCCAAGAAAACCTCATATATTCCCTTACCCACTTGTCTTACATCATTATCAAAGAGAAGAATCATCCACCTCATTCAATATTTGGGTGAATCATTCCCTCTATTTACATTTATTTCCATTTAATGTAGTTATTGTTCATTATTGTTCTTCCATTCATTCATAACTACATCATTTAATATCATTTGTACTAAATCGGTTCAAACGTTATTCTGCACTACTTATACAAGCACGTGCTAGATCTAGAACTTATTATATTTAACTAGGATTTACCCATCTTTTTCTTGTTTATTTGGTTTAAAAAAAGGTTTCATACTTTTTGGTCAAACACAATCCATACCAATAAGTGGTCTCAATCCACGTTTGAAGCCTAGCTTCAAAGGTTGGAAACATATGTACAATCTCAAGAACCTCATTTTTTCCTTCTTCCAAAGCATCATTTGATATGTTGATTGCAACATCACTCTCAGGATTAGACTGTCTTAGGTCTTGACTATAGGTTTCAAGTTTGTTATAGTCTTCCTTGAAACTCCCATCTAACTTCTCAAGGGCCATCACCTTAGCCCTTTTAAGCTTAGATTTTGTCACATTATGCTTAAAATCAGTCTCTAATTCATCTCGCATATCCTTAATAGTGTACGTGAGATTGTTTTGTAGTTTATTCTTAAGTTTGTGCTAATGTTTTAGCATTATCCCTTGGATTTTTATAACAAGGATTACAATTATGGACTACTTTCAAGTTTTTGATACTAAACTCATTAGTCTTTTTATCCCTCGAGATAGCACATCTAAATGGGGATCCAGCATCACAAACATATCTAGCCCTAGTAGGGTCTGTTTTTTCAATCTTCAAGCCATACCCATTAGCAATTGCATAATAGTTCACTACCCTTCCAGCTTCCACAATATCCTTAAATGCCATACCCTTATCACACTCCTTAAAATTCTCCAACCTATCACTCACTACCCTCCCCCTTTATTTGCTAATAACCTCAAGTCCTTCAGAATCATAATCAACATCAGATGGAGCATCAACATCAAAATCATAATCCCTAATAACATGTTCATTTTAAAATACTGCTTCAACATCTACATGACATATTTCAGTATGATGTAGAATACTTTGAGTATGGACAGTCAAATCTAACTCATCTACAGCAAACCAGTTTAGAATTTTGAACTCCAAACATATAAAACATTGTAATGCCCTGATACCATTATCTCCATCAATTATATAGAACCTACCTGATGGCCCAACAACTAAAAGTTATTTCACTTTCGTAAACCCTAACTCCATTCTGAGTTTTTCACATAAATCGTTATAAGAAAACAAATCTGGGTCAAATCTATTCCACGTATGGACTGACTTCTCACTATACAATAAATCTGGAAAAAATTACCCATTCACCCTCATATTTGAAATACACATCCACTGTATCAGTCATGCTTCAATAAAGTTCACATGAAAAATGAAAACAAAATAGAAAATTGAGCGACTAAAATCACCATTACACATCGGAAATTAAAAAATACAAGAATAACAAAACCCTAGAAAGACAATTATTTGAGGGACCAGAATAGAAAAGAACAAAAACATAAAAGGATGGAACTTTAGAGAATAAACAATGATTTACTCTACATTTAATCAGACAAACACAAGTAACCCCATATGAACATAATCTACACCTACCATATTAAACCACACACACCAAATTAAATAAGTTTTTTCATCTTTAAAATTCTACTAACCTTGATAAGTTACATCAACCTTCCGATAAAATTAAATTTTGAAGCCACAGTCGACAATAGTCTGCCTTTCGTTCGAAACCCTAATAAAACTAAAGAGGGAATTTTGAGAAAGGGCATTTGTTTGAAGAAAGAGATGACTGAAGTGAAGGAATTTGGGGTTGGGTTAAAAGATGGTTGTTTTATCGGGTTGGGCATGGTTAATTAAACATCACCAAGGTTAAAAGAAAAAGGGTCGGGTAAAAAACAACCAGTAATATAAAGACACGTGAAAATATGGGGTCAAAAAATTAATTCTAATTATTTAAAAACAAAAAAAATAGAACCGTTTGGCAATAAGTGGCATAAATAGGCCAAAATTGTAACGGTAGTTGCATGGAAATAGCGACCTTTTAACGGATGGCGTATATAGGCCATTTTTGTAAAATAATATAAGTGGGGTATGTGTTTAGTATCCAAAAAGAGAGACCCGCATCCCATATTTACAATAAAACATGGTTCCTTCATTTATCCATTGGGTAAAAAATATCTTTATTGCCTTTTCATTTATCTCATGATTATTGCCCAATAGATAAAAGTTATGATTAGTCACATCGATGTCATATCATCTCAATATGATTTGTCACATTGCATGGCAGGTCACATGAAATGTGTCGTCACATCGTACATCGCGTTGTCCAAAAATACAATTACATTATTAATTGATCACACGAGTTCAAATTCCAATTGTTTATGGGGAAAAATGATACTCTAAACCCCGATTACTTGCACCATATGGCCTTCATCAAGGACACTTCTTCAATTTTGTCCCTCAATAGCCTAGAAGGCTAATTTTCATGGTTAAAAGTGGTAGAATAGATTTCATTTTTGACAGACTACTAAATAAGGCCATTTATTCATTGCATTCAAATTTTAAACTTTGTTAGAGCCTAAATTTAAACTTAAATTGCATTCAAACTACTGACTTTAGGTCTGAAATTAGAATTTTCCAAATCCTGGCTTCATATTCAGAGATCTAAAGTTTGAAATTTTAGACCAACGATTGGAACTTCACAGCCAAACTCTAAAATTTTCGGTTATTTTTTCTTTAAATAGGGTCCGATAAAGCGCCTACTTATGCATTTCGCCCTCCACCTTTTTGTTTATGGCCCACTTGCAATCAGTTCGGATTTTTACCTTCCTATTCTATATATGAAGCTTTATTACCTCCCTAATCAAGTTTTAACTTAATTATTTGGGCATATACAATTTACCAATTATATAAAAAATAGTTTTAAATGAGTATCCATTTATATTAGGAATTGAATTGGGAATCCCCATCCCTACGCTCTCTCTCTCTCTCTTTCTCTTATTCTCTATTCTTTCCCCATTTTTCTTCCTTCGTTTCTCTCTGCTTTTCATTCTTTTTTTCCTAGGTAATTCATTGATGAATTTTAATTGTTACAATAAGAGTTTTAACTTAGAAATTTCCTTTTCATTGCATAATTGGTGTTCTAATTGAAATTGTCAATCAACTAATTTTTAAGGTATTTGATTCTCCACCATAAACAACCATTAAAAAGCTCTCAAGATTTGAATTCGAATTTGATTATTTGTTTGCATTGGTTGTTGTTGCAAACAATCGAAAATATTCTTTGGAGTTTATATCTAAATTTTGAGGGTGTTTGGTGAAGTTTAGACTTGATTTTGGTTGAATTTCAGATGGAAACTCGACGAAGAAGAAGAAGAAGAAGAAGAAGACATGATATATAATATAGGGAAAAAGGCCAAAATTGTCCATGTACTATCGAAAATTAGTCACGTTTATACCCGTTTTGTAACGACCCGGTATGTCGTTACGCGAAACCTACATTATAACTGTTGTTAGTGGATTATTAT
>ML259590.1:0-11659 GCA_005239495.1 Nicotiana undulata | reverse complement strand
GATATGGTGTCGACAATATCCTTTTTATTTTATGGTCTTCAAGGAATTTCGTCATCTTGCTGCCGATAAATTTCTTCCCATTATCACACACTATTTCGGCAGGTATCCGAAATTGACATACGATGATCCCAGATGAAGTCTATGACTTCTTTTTCTCGTACTTTCTCGAACGCCTGTGCTTCAACCCATTTAGAGAAATAGTCAGTCATAAATAAGAACTTAGCTTTACCTAGGACCGATGGTAGAGGGCCGGTGATGTCCATCCCCCATTTCATTAAGGGCCATGGGGATAGGATCGAATGGAGTTGTTCTCCGGGATGGTGGATCATCGGTGTAAACCTTTGACATCTGTCACATTTTCGAACAAACTCCTCAAAGTCTTTTTCCGTGCTATACCAGTAGTATCCTGCTCTAATCACTTTATGAATTAGTGATTCGGCGCCGGAGTGGTTCCCACAAGTGCCTTCATTAGTAATCTATATGGACATGGTTCATTTGACCGTTTGGCCTATTACAAAGTTTTCCCTATCGAGGCCTTTTGACACGAAGTACTTTTCTCGAAAGTAACATCTAAGGGTGATGCCCCCCAGTATTCGAGGTTGATTGCAAAGAAGACTTTGTTACTGTCGAATTGTCCTCAACTAGCACATAATTGTTGCCTCGTTAAAAACCTCGCCGGATAAACCCTTCTGGGATAAAAACTGATCTAAGGGAAAAAGAGTGCAACACGTACTTTAAAGCCTGAGGTCTCGATGTCTTTGGTCTAACTCCTACAATGAGTTATCGTCGAATATATATATAAATGAAAGAAAAGGGAGAAAGCCATACCTTAACAATAATATAGTTTGAGAAGGGATATGTTTCAGTTGTTTGGTAGTGGTTCGCCGTCCACCGTTTCAAGTTTATAAGACCCTTTTCTGACTATATCGACGACTTGGTAAGGTCCTTCCCAATTCGGGCCGAGCTTCCCTTCATTAGGGTCTCGAATGTTGATGGTGACTTTCTTTAGGACTAAGTCCCCGACTCTGAAGTGGCGAAGGTTGGTTCTTCTGTCGTAGTACCTTTCGGTTTGTTTCTTTAGGGAAGCCATTCGAACTAGTGCAACTTCTCCTTTTTCATCTAACAATTCGAGGCTAGTATTCATAGCCTCGTGGTTCGACTCCTCTATTGTATGTCAAAACCTGGCGCTCGGCTCCCTGAGTTCAACTGGGATCAAGGCTTCAGAGCCATATACTAAGGAAAACGGGGTTGCCCCTATACTGTACTTCGATGTTGTTCGATATTCCTAGAGGAAATCGGGTATAATTTCTCTCCATTTCCCTTTAACTTCGTTCAACCTTTTCTTCAGGTTTTGGATGATAGTCTTGTTCGTCGATTCGGCCTGACCGTTCCCACTAGGATGATATGGTGTCGACAATATCCTTTTTATTTTATGGTCTTCAAGGAATTTCGTCATCTTGCTGCTGATAAATTGCTTCCCATTATCACACACCATTTCGGCAGGTATCCGAAATTGACATACGATGATCCCAGATACAGTCTATGACTTCTTTCTCTCGTACTTTCTCGAACGCCTGTGCTTCAACCCATTTAGAGAAATTGTCAGTCATAAATAAGAAGAACTAAGCTTTACCTAGGACAGATGGTAGAGGGCCGGCGATGTCCATCCCCCATTTCATGAAGGGCCATGGGGATAGGATCGAATGGAGTTGTTCTCCGGGATGGTGGATCATCGGTGTAAACCTTTGACATCTGTCACATTTTCGAACAAACTCCTCAAAGTCTTTTTCCATTCTATACCAGTAGTATCCTGCTCTAATCACTTTATGAATTAGTGATTCGGCGCCGGAGTGGTTCCCACAAGTGACTTCATTAGTAATCTATATAGACATGGTTCATTTGACCGTTTGGCCTATTACAAAGTTTTCCCTATCGAGGCCTTTTGACACGAAGTACTTTTCTCGAAAGTAATATCTGAGGGTGATGCCCCCAGTATTCGAGGTTGATTGCAAAGAAGACTTGGTTACTGTCGAATTGTCCTCAGCTAGCACATAATTGTTGCCTCGTTAAAAACCTCACCGGAAAAACCCTTTTGGGATAAAAACTGATCTAAGGGAAAAAGAGTGCAACACGTACTTTAAAACCTGAGGTCTCGATGTCTTTGGTCGAACTCCTACAATGAGTTATCGTCGAATATATATATAAATGAAAGAAAAGGGAGAAAGTCATACCTTAACAATAATATCGTTTGAGAAGGGATATGTTTCAGTTATTTGGTAGTGGTTCGCCGTCCACCGTTTCGAGTTTATAAGACCCTTTTCCGACTATATCGACGACTTGGTAAGGTCCTTCCCAATTCGGGCCGAGCTTCCCTTCATTAGGGTCTCGAATGTTGATGGTGACTTTCTTTAGGACTAAGTCCCCGACTCTGAAGTGGCAAAGGTTGGTTCTTCTGTCGTAGTACCTTTCGGTTTGTTTCTTTTGGGCAGCCATTCGAACGAGTGCAACTTCTCCTTTTTCATCTAACAATTCGAGGCTAGTATTCATATCCTCGTGGTTCGACTCCTCTGTTGTATGTCGAAACCTGGCGCTCGGCTCCCCGAGTTCGACTGGGATCAAGGCTTCAGAGCCATATACTAAAGAAAACGGGGTAGCCCCTATACTGTACTTCGATGTTGTTCGATATTCCTAGAGAAAATCGGGTATAATTTCTCTCCATTTCCCGTTAGCTTCGTTCAACCTTTTCTTCAGGTTTTGGATGATAGTCTTGTTCGTCGATTCAGCCTGACTGTTCCCACTAGGATGATATGGTGTCGACAATATCCTTTTTATTATGGTCTTCAAGGAATTTTGTCATCTTGCTGCCGATAAATTGCTTCCCATTATCACACACTATTTCGGCAGGTATCCAAAATTGACATACGATGATCCCAGATGAAGTCTATGACTTCTTTCTCTCATACTTTTTCGAACGCCTGTGCTTCAACCCATTTAGAGAAAAGTCAGTCATAAATAAGAAGAACTTAGCTTTACCTAGGACCGATGGTAGAGGGCCGGCGATGTCCATCCCCCATTTCATGAAGGGCCATGGGGATAGGATTGAATGGAGTTGTTCTTCGGGATGGTGGATCATTGGTGTAAACCTTTGACATCTGTTACATTTTCGAACAAACTCCTCAAAGTCTTTTTCCGTGCTATACCAGTAGTATCCTGCTCTAATCACTTTATGAATTAGTGATTCGGCGCCGGAGTGGTTCCCACAAGTGCCTTCATGGACCTCTCGTAGAACATAATCGGTGTCCCGGTGTCCTGCGATCCCAAACACACTGCCAATGGTCCGTCGAATGTCCTTCTATATAATATTCCATCTTCGGACAATGTAAATCGAGCAGCTTTAGTTCGTAATGCCCTTGATTATTTAGGATCCGATGGGAGCTTTCCATTAATACTCGATGTATTTATTCCTCCAGTCCCAGGTTAAGCTTGTAGAATTTATCTCGGCATGTCCTTCCTCGATCACGGATCTCGAGAGTTGGATGACAGTCCCCGAGATGATCTCATCTTCCTCAACTGATGACCCCAAATTTTCAAGTGCATCAGCCTCACTGTTTTGTTCTCGAAGTACATGTTGTAGAGTCCATTCCTTGAAACGGTGCAAAGTTACTTGTAACTTTTCCAAATACCTTTGAATTCTATCCTCTCGAACTTCGAAGGTTTTGTTTACTTGGTTAACCACCAATAAAGAGTCACATATAGCTTTAATGACTTCTTCTCCCAAGATTTTAGCTAGCTCGAGACCTGCAATCATGGCCTCATACTCGGTCTCATTGTTAGTCAACTTAGAAGTCTTGATAGATTGCCTAATAGTGTTACCCGTGGGTGGCTTCAAAACGATGCCTAGCACGGATCCCTTCACATTCGAAGCACCATCTGTGAAAATGGTCCATACCCCCGATGATCTACCTGATTTTATAAGAGTTCCTTTTCAACTTCGGGTACAAAGGTTGGCGTGGAATCGGCCATGAAGTCTGCTAAATTTTGAACTTGATGGCCGTTCGGGGTTGATATTATATATTGTAACCGCTGAGTTCGAAGACCCATTTGGACAATCATCCCGATAATTCGGGATTGTGAAAAATATTACGAAGTGGGTAAGTGGTTAACACGTATATAGGGTGACACTAAAAGTATGGGTTTAACTTTCTAGAATCGCTTATCAATGCAAGTGCATCTTTCTCTAAGTATGGATACCTAGTTTCTGCTTCTCCTAAGGTTTGACTTACATAATAAACAAGGAACTGCGTACCTTGCTCTTCTCGAACTAGGAGACCACTTACCGCAATTTCGGATACTGCCAAGTACAAGTAAAGTTTCTCATCTGCCTTCAGAGTGTGAAGCAGTGGTGGGCTCGATAGGTATCCCTTCAATTCTTCTAATGCCTGTTGACATTCTAGAGTCTAGGAGAAATCGTTCTTTTTTGAGTAGAGAGAAAAACCTATGGCTTCGATCTGATGACCTCGAGATGAATCGGCTCAAGGCAGCTATCCGTCTAGTCATCCTTTGTACGACTTTTACATTGTCCATGACGGTGATGTCTTCGATGGACTTGATCTTATCGGGGTTGATTTCGATCCCCCGATTTGATACCATGAAGCCAAACCGACCCCGAAAGCACATTTCTCGGGATTGAGCTTCATGTTATATTTCCTCAGAATCTCGAACGTTTCCTGCAAATGAGATAAATGGTCCTCTGCGTGCAGGGACTTGATTAGCATGTCATCAATATAGACTTCCATTGACTTACCTATTTGTTCTTCAAACAATTTATTTACTAGGCGTTGGTAAGTGGCTCCCACATATTTTAGCCTGAAGGGCATTACATTATAACAATATGTTCTATACTTTGTGATAAATGAAGTCTTTTCTTGGTCTTCCGGGTTCATTTGGATTTGATTATACCCGGAATAGGCATCGAGAAACGTAAGGATCTCGTGTCCGGTCGTGGTGTCGATCATGTGATCGATTTTAGGCAGTGGAAAAGAATCTTTGGGAGATGCTTTGTTTAAGTCAAGTCTACACATATTCTAAGTTTGTTATGTTTTTAAGGGACTACAACTACATTGGCTAACCATTCGGGGTATTTTACCTCCCGAATGGACCCTATTTTGAGAAGTTTAGTTACCTCGTCCTTTATGAAGGCGTGCTTTATCTCGTACTGTGGACTTTTTCTTTTGCTTCACCGGTCTGAACTTAGGGTCCAGGCTTAATCTATGTGCCGTTATCTCTGGTGGGACCCCTGTCATGTCTAAATGGGACCATGCAAAATAGTCTATTTTATCAATAAGAAATTGAATAAGCTTTTTCCTGAGTTCGGGGTTTAACCCCGTTCCTAGGTATATCTTTCGCTCGGGCAGGTACTCGATTAGTATAACCTGTTCCATCTCTTCGACCGTTCGTTTGGTGGCATCCGAATCTTTGGGAACAACAAAGGTTCGAGGAGTTAGAAATTCCTCCTCTTCTTCTATTACTTGTTTCTCTGATTCGGTCGAGGCTGGGGGAGGTGATTGCTATTTGGATTTATGTTTACCTTTGGTGACCGATCTTTCCGAGGCTGATGATGTCGATATCGGTGTTACCTCAGCGACCGTGAATATTTCCTTTGCGGCATGCTGTTCCCCGTACATTAGTTTTACACCATCCTCCATCAGGAACTTCATCATTTGGTGGAGAGTCGAAGGTACTGCCCCCATGGTTTGGATCCAGGGCCTTTCGAGTAGTGCATTATATCTCATGTCGCCTTCGATTACGTGGAATTTAGTATCTTGAATGGTTCCAGCCACGTTCACCAATAAGATCTTCTCACATTTAGTTGTTTCACTAGCCATATTGAAGCCGTTTAAGACTCGAGATGCAAGTACGATTTGGTCATGTAGGCCGAGCTATTCCACGACCCTTGATCGGATGATGTTTGTCGAGCTATCTGGATCCACTAAAACACGCTTAACTTGAGCTTTATTTAATAAGATAGAAATTACAAGAGCGTCGTTGTGGGGCTGAGCAATGCCTTATACTTCTTTGTCATTGCTTGACAAGGTGCCTTCAGGCACATAATCTCGGGTTCGTTTTCCTAGTGATTGACACCTTAGTGCGTTTGAATATGGGACCCCGCGGAACGTTGACTCCACCAACAATCATATGGATGCCATGTTGAGTCTCTTCCTGTTCATTCTTTCTATTGGCCTCCCTTCCCCTGAAATGATTCTTAGCTCGATCACTGAGGAACTCTCTAAGGTGGCCCTCGTTGAATAGACGGGCTACCTCCTCCCTCAATTGCCTGCAATCTTCGGTCCTATGACCACGCGTGCCATGATATTTGCACATCAAATTTGGGTTTCTCTGGGAAGGTTCAGTTTGTATTGGTCTAGGCCACCTAGTATCTTTGATCCTTCCGATAGGCGATACGATGCCTGATGCATCGATACTAAAATTATACTCCGATAGCAGAGGTGCCTCTGTGGATCTACATACTTGTCAAAACCAGTTTTTCTCATAAGTCCCCGAGAACTTCGTCCTCGATCACTTCTTCGATATTTCTGGGTGGAATTGCGTCCTGAATCGTTGTTCCTTCGATCTGCAGTATATGGTTGGTATCGGTATTTGTTCGACCTTGGATCCCTATCGACGTCTCTCTGATTTTTGCCTGTCGACCTGTTTGGGTGCACTGAACCGGAAAGAGCTCCTAATTGGTCGTCCTCGACCCTGATCTTCGACTGATATCGATTATGTACATCGGCCCAAGTCACAGCCAGGTACTTGATCAAATTTTGTTTCAACTGGCGTGATGCTATCGAACTCCGTTCATTCAACCCTTGGGTGAAAGCTTGAACGGACCAATCATTTGTGATCGGTGGAAACTCCATGCGCTCCATTTGAAATCGGGACACGAACTCCCTTAACATCTTATTATCCCTCTGTCTTACCTTGAAGAGGTCCGATTTCCTTGTTGCAACCTTTATGTCCCCAGCATGTGCTTTTACGAAACAATCCGCTAACATGGCGAATGAATCGATGTAATTTGGTGGTAAGTTGTGATACCAAATCATTGCTCCAGGGTCTCTCCAAACTTTTCAACAACACACACTCGATCTCGTCGTCCTCCAAATCATTACCCTTAATGGCGCATGTGTAAAAGGTAACATGCTCATTAGAGTCGGTGATCCCGTTATATTTGGGTATGTCAGGCATACTGAACATCTTTGGAATGGGCTTTGGGGCCTCACTCATAGGGAAAGGCTTTTGCACAAACTTCTTCGAATCCATTCCTTTCAAGATTGATGGTGCCCCCGGTATCTGATCAACTAGAGAGTTGTAAGTCTCTACCTTTTTTATCATTGGATTCGATTTTCTTCTCTCTTGATTAAATTCTCTTTGTGAGCTCCTCGAGTATTTTCATTACAGCAGGATCGGTCCCCGATGTGTTATCACTCAATCATTCCAGTACCGGCTCGGTACGACGAGTAATCTCTGTCTCGACCCTATTTGGGGCTCCGTGTTGATTTTGTAACTGCGCAATGGCGACTTGTTGAGCCTGAAGCATTTCGAATATAACTTGGAGACTGACTCCTTCGTTTCCTATGCCCTGTGTACCTTGGCCATCAGATAGGCCTTCTCCGCGTACACTCCCCTCGAGATCTGCGCCTAAGTCCGCATTCAGAGCAATGTGCGAACTGGCGTCGATCGGGTTGATAGGCGGTACTCCACCGAGATTTGCCTATGGCGCCTGAATTCTTGGAGCAATCACATTTTTGTTTTCCCCGTGAAGTTTGAGGCCATTGTCACAGTGTATGGATGCGTTTTGTGAGTTTGACATGTTTTAACCTGAAAGAAAAAATCCTTGACAAGAACAAGCGTAAAATAGTGTGTTTTACCATAATCAGTACTGAACAATCACTATTATCCTTAACCCCACAGTGGACGCCAAACCTTTTTACCCTAAAATTCGAGTAATAATTAAACTTATATTGTGGTTTTAAGGATTCGTGATCTAATTCAATACCAATTGACAAACAATGAACTAAATGAATAAATTGAACAGTCAAATAAACCAAAACAGATTTCTAGCAGTGCTTTCGATCTCAACTCTAGATGGTCTCGAGGTTGGATAACAAGAACAGTAATGAACAATAATGGAGAGTAAGTGAAACAGAGAGCAACATATATATTCTTTATCAGTGAATAATGATCTTGTTACAAAAGAATGTGATACCGCTTTATATAATAGGTGAATCCTAAATAAGGTACAATTCTAATAATAGAAGTAAACCCCACGATTGGCGTCAATAACCGCTTGATTCGATCTGTCCCTTGATTTTCGCCGTGATCTTTGACCGGTTGCTAATATCTCACCAATCCGTTATTATGACTTACTCGAAGTCGGTCATGCTCGGTCTCGATCTTCAACGAGCACTTCGATCTTCACGTTCCATACTCTATCCTCGAGCTCGAGCCTGGTGCATTATGAGCTTACTCTCGAGAAAGTTCCTCGTGCCTAGGAAATCAATTATTTCGATTTCAACCGTATACATTATTAAACAAAAGAAATTCTTGCAAAGATGTGTATCATTATCTTTTTTCGTTTATTAGGAATAATATAGTTTAACCTATTGTATTACATGACGAATACATAAAAAGAGAAAAAAGTAGTTCCATCTAAAACTATAGCTTGTCCGGTAAGGAAGTGAAAAATCAAATTTAAACGTATGGAATCAAAGGCTATGTTTTTTATTTGGAAGAATTACACAATAGATCACTCCATAAGGTGACCTTGTAGTATTTTAGGCTAGTTACAAGTTTGCAAATGTGTAGCCAAATATCAATAAATTAATATCCATTTTTTTTTCTTTTTTTTATTCTCCAGATCTTCCGGCGTGAAAGATTCTTGAGTTTCCATTCTCCTTTTTTCCTCAAGTTTATACATACCTATCACATCTACAAAAATGCAAAAAAAGACGCGAGAACCTAAAATCTCTTCTTCTTCAATGCTAATCTTGTTAAATTTTAAGGCACAATACATAGTTTACCCATCAACCTTGTAGCGAAATCCCTGGTACACACCTTTTTCACGGAAAACTTTTTACACACTCAACCTTTTAAAAGTGTGTCTAAGACACACCACTTTTGTGTTTGACCAATTTTTCACATAACGTGAAAGTCACGCCCTAATAGGGTCGTCACACGTGTCACTGACTTTAAAAGGAAAAGAATATATTAGAAATTAAAATTAAAACTCATCTTCCTCATCTTTCTATTTTCTATCTTCCATTATTGCTGCCACAATAGTTGTTTGTGAGAAAATTTCTAACAACACCAAAATTCAACCACACTATCTAAACTACTGGCCGAAAATAATCGAGCAATAAATTGAATTCAATAACCCAATAATCAACAAGACCCAATTAAAAATTTTAAGCTTTTTTCGATAGTCCAACAATGGTGGATTCTAGATTTTTTTTACCGAACCTTCAATACTACTGTTAAAACTTTTAAATCTGTCACAAATAAATAATTTTCACAATATTTTAACAATAAACTAACAAAATCCGCTCAATTTAGATCTAAAATTGATATGTTCTTTTAAAATTCTATTTGGGGAAGAAAATGAGGGGGAAGGTGGTGAGGAAGAAGACCAGAGAGAGGGGGAGGGGTTCCTGTGGGGTGGGGAGAACAAAGAATGAGATTTTTTATGGGTTTCACGCACTTTCTTGTGTGTAAGCACGCAAGTGCATTCTAGTCAAAAGTAGTGTCTTGACACACTTTTGAAAGGTTTGGTGTGTAAAAGGTTTCCCATGAAAGAGAGGTGTGTAACAGGGATCTCGCTACAAGGTTGATGGGAAACTATGTATTTTGCCAAATTTTAAATATGATTTTGTGAGAAATTTGAAGTGTTTATTGTCTGAACTTATTAGAAATAGTCTAAGTAAGTTGTATACAAAGTTTGAAGTCATTTGATGGAGTTTTGGACTAGTTTTGAAGAAGAATTGCAAGTGAAATCGTATAAGAAGTTCGTTAGAGATGTTTATACACTTTTATACGACATTATACACTTTTATACAAAGAGGTACATTATGTATATAGTTGTATAAAAGTGTATAAAGATGTATGATCACTGTAAAAAACAGTTGGCGATACATATGTATATACGTGTAGAAGAAGAAGAATATGTGAGAAATTTACCAAATACATGTAAATAATATTTTAATGTGTATGAGAGTTGTTTATACACTATTATATACTATTTATACAATTTTATACATTATTATACAAATGAATCCTATCAATGGAGCTTCACATGTTCTTCTTCGTTCTTGGGGATCTTTTGAAATTTAACTCAAATCTAGCTTAAATCTACTCCAAATCACTTCAAATGTAAGTTTTGAACTCCTCTTGATGATTCCAATCAATTGGGACAACACTAAATCCAAACAACTAACAAATCAAAAAACGCAATTTATGAAATCGAAGCTTTGAAACACGTTTAATGGTGACTTCTATTTTTTAAGTTTTTAATCAACCACTGGAATTAGAATTACACGTGGAATGAGAATAAGAGTGAGACCATGCCAATACCTTATTTCTAATTTGGTGATCCAACAACCTACCAAGTAAACCTCTTTAGTGCAAACACAATTCTTTCCATTCCATTGAAGGAAGTGATCTTCATACGTCTCCAAAAAACTAATTATTTTATGTATTATTTTTTCTTCTTCATCCAAATAGTGATTATTAGCTTTGAATCCGGAGGAGTGTTGATGGAGAATAATGATGATGGAAAAAATTTGGGATGCAAAGTTGGGACATAAGGAAAAGAAGAACAGAGAAAAGAAAAAAAATATTAAAAGGCGTGGGCTACATTATATACAACCTGGGCCACATTAGGTAAGGACTTCAAACGTGAGCTATTTTTTAATGGGCTATTGAGGCAAGTGATAAGGAGTATAATTCTCCCTTTTATTTTATTTTATGAGCTTTAATTTGAATGCTAGAAAATGAGCTTATTAAATTTGGATAAGTTATTTATATCTATTGAGTTGATTTCTTACCATAAATATAAATTGAATTTTGCCGAACTGGTAAGTAAAACTGTAGCACCAGTATGTTTTAGTAATTGTCACAACAATAAGGATACCCTTATACAATATTTCCATGATGTACCAACATATGGAATGACTTATAATAGCTTTATTTGTTCAAGCTTCTTTAAAGTCAATTTTTTTCCCTTTAAAAAAGTGTCCTTTTCCTAAAATTGGAGTGTTTGTGTCACGCCACAAAATCGAGGGACGAGACCGGCGCCTAACCGGGTGAACCCAGTCAAGCAGACCTGGATTGCCTTTCCTGTCCAACGTATTACCCCGCGTTCATAACGTGCATTATTTCGTGTGAGTTAGCCGAATTTTNGCCTCTACGAATACTAGGGATTTTACATAACTTGCCGGTAACAAGGCCCCGACTATACCTTAAAATTTAGTGTCTTGTACAAAAGAAATACAACAAACACTACACTTCAACCGGGGAGGAAGCGGGGCTCACCAAAACTGCGGTGGGGAGAAGGAGAAGGCACCGTCACCTGCGATCCGCGTTACCAGCTACAGAGTCACCTACA
>MDKH01129716.1:0-34464 GCA_005239495.1 Nicotiana undulata | reverse complement strand
GGAACACAGATCCTGGTCCGTTTACTCAAAATGTTGACTAAAGTCAACTTTTATCAAATTTAAATTCTAAAAATCGTTACTTCTCCTATTTTCACATAAAAGCTTTTCGGTTTCACGCCCGGACTGCGCACGTAAATCGAGCTATTTCATTTTATTCTTTTTATGATTATTTTGCATGGAACGAAGTCTAATTTTATAAAATGACCCCTTGGATCATCACATTATTTTAATTTGATTAGCTTAACTTGATTCACAATTTTAATTAGTTGATAAGTGGTTTAGTAATGCAAAAGAGGAATAATTAGGACTTCAATTAAGTTGACTATTTTTGAAAAAGGAATTAGAAGAGAAAAGGGAATTGTTTAGCTTTGTCTTTGAATTGGGCCAATGCCTAGCAGCCCAACTACATTAAGTCCAAATTTGAAGAATTAACCTAAATAGCAGCCCACCCATTCGCTTAAACAAAAAATAGTTGATGGAGATATAATATATGCATAATCTATGTATTATATATGTATCATTATGTATAATCAATGTATTAACTATGTATATGACTAGAAAAAGTAAACAATGAATATGACCGGCTATTTGTGTACAGAACCCTCCAAATTTTGCCCCAAACCCAGTCTGCATAATCCAATCCAGCTCCCCTATAACCCAAATGATCTCGTTTTGGCTTAAAACAATAACAACCATTCATTAGATCTAATCCAACAAGTTGAGAAATCCAATCCTTAATCCCTTATAATTGTCCTAACAGACCCCCTAAACTTTAGAGACCCCCCTTCATTTCTTCATCTCTCACCCTCTCTCGCCATCCGCTCAAAACCACCGCCGGAGATCGCCTACGGCGGAGGCACCACTCCAAATCCACCCAAAACTTCACCCCATACTCCCCATCACCTCCTCATGCCCCTCTCGTCATTAGATTTCTAAAAAAAACACTGGATCTCTCTGATTAGTAGATCTAGTTTCGCCAAAAGAGCAAATATATTTGTTCTTGTGTTGTCAGGTCTTGGTTGAATCTGATTTCTAGTTGCACCTATAAAAAATCAGAGAATTATTTTCTTTCTTCTTTGTTGCTTTTGTTGCTGTTAAGATACAGATACTCTCCTTTGATGTAACAACACTCAAATGCTATAATATCATCAGACTCGCAATGATAGGCCGTCAATATATGTTTGATAAATGTTCATTGAAGTAGTTTAGTCATTTATGTGTTTGATTGAATGTTCTCTGCCATGTTTATTTGCGAGTAGAACTGGATCTGGAATGTAATAACCCGATCGGTCATTTTGAGCATTAGCACGTCGTTTAGCGGTTTGAGGATATGAGCAGCTTCACTTTAGGTATTATGACTTGTTCACATGGTCGGAATTGAATTCCGGGAAGTTTAGAGTTGATTTGGAAAGAGAATTTGCATTTCAGAAGCTTTAAGTTGGAAGAATTGTCAAGGATTGGACTTTTGAGTAAACAACCTCGGAATCGGGATTTGAAGGTTCCAAAGGGTTCGTATGACAAATTTGTACTTAGACGTATGCCCGGATCGGTTTTTGGATTAACCGGAAGCGTTTCGACGCCTATTGTGGAAGTTAGCAATTTGGAAGAATTTCAAAAATATTGGGTCAAAGTTCACTACAATGATATCGATGTCCGTTTGGGATTCATAGTTTGGGAATAGGTTCGTATGATGATTCTGGTGTCGGGAGCGCGCCCGAATATGAATTCGCAGGTCCGTAGGTCATTTTTGAGTCATTTGGCTAAAGTTAGAAATTCGAAGGTTTTTTAGAAGTTTGACCCGAAGTGGACTTTTTGATATCGGAGTCGGATTCCGACTCCGGAAGTTGGAGTAGGTCCGTAATGTCAAATGTGACTTGTGTGCAAAATTTGAGGTCAATCAGGGGTGATTTGATATGTTTCGGCATAGAATGAGGAAGTTAGAAGTTCTAAAGTTCATAAAGCTTGAATCGGAGTGCGATTCGTGGTATTAGCATTGTTTGATGTGATTTGAGGCCTGGCGAAGGTCCGCATTATGTTTTGGAACTGGTTGGTGTGATTGGACGGGGTCCCGGGTGATTTCCAGGTGGTTAACGGATCGAAAATGGGAATATAGAAAAGGTTGAGGGCTGCTGTCATCTGGTGTGACGGCACCTGCGAGGTTTTGGCCGCAGGTGCGAAATCGCAGAAGCGGCCACGAGGGTCGCAGATGCGAGTTTGGGTTGGAAGTGCTGAGACCGCAGATGCGATCATCTCGCCGCAGAAGCGGGACCGCACCTGCGTAAGGGGGAGCGGAGGAGCAGAAGAGGCAGCTTGTGGAAGACCGCAGAAGCGGTAGTTTGGGCCGCACCTGAGGAACCACAGAAGCGGTCAAGTGACCGAAGGTGCAGAAAGGCTGGAGGCAGTAAGGTTCTTTAAAAATCAGGGTTTGGCTTATTTTCACCCCATTTCTTTCATGCGAGCCGATTTTGGAGCAACTTAGGAGTGCCATTTTCACCACCAAGCATGAGGTAAGTGGTTTATACTAGTTTGAGTTCAATACATCGATTGTGTATATGTTTTAACATGGAAATTAGTAGAAATTTGGGATTTTGAGGAAAACCTAGAAATTTGGTATTCTTGGATTTTGACCACGATTTTGGGCATGAAATTGAGAATAAATTATATATTTGAGTTCGTGAGGTTGTGAGCTTCAAAAAATTTGGAATTCGGGCACGTGGGCCCGAGGGTAATTTTTATCGACTTTTCAATTGGGGTTAGGAATTGTTATAAATTGAATTGTTATGAGTAATTGAGCATGCATTTATGGGTTTGCATAAGTATTGACTAGTTTTGGAGCGTTGTGCATCGATTTGAGTCATCAGAAGGGCTTAGAAGCCGGTTATGAAACTTCGGAGCGAGGTATCTAACATTGTATGAGGGAATTGTCTTCATAGGTGGAATAATAAATTATGTTCTATTATTTGTGGGGGGTTATGTACGCACGAGGTGACGAGAGTCCGTGCGTAGCTACTATTATGCTTATGTCCGGGTAGTCTAGGACCCAAAAACATGCTTTACTTGTCGTACTTGTAATTTTACTGATAAATTAAGATGCTTAAGTCCTATCAAATTTGGCAAATGAATTTAAAAAAAGGAAAGAAAAGAAAAGACTGAACACCATCTTCTTGACCGTTAAAAGAGAGATTTGACATATCCTTGGGTAATTGTTTTCCTGATATAGTCGGGGTTGACTGTTTGAATGTGTATACTTATGTGTTACTGCATCGCAAATATACTCCGCGAGCATGCTGACTGTTTCCACTAGTCTCATGGGAGCGGGTTGTACACCACGACAGGTTAATAGATGCATCTATGATTTGCGTCGTTCAACCCTTCGACAGTGCATATTTTATTATTGTTGGATCGGGCCATACGACCTCGGCATTGATTGCGCATGATAAATTGATGGTACCTTCTGTGATTTGACTATTTAATTGCCTAGAGACATAAGTTGTTAACTGAAATAACGGAAACTGAGACTATAATTATGGAAGAAGTTGTCTTTTCCTGTTGTTATTTGTTATTTGATTATAACATCCATGTTTAACATCACATTTAGTTATGTTGAATTGACCTTTAGTAAGTGTCAAAGTCGACCTCTCGTCACTACCTCTTCGGGGTTAGGCGGGATACTTACTGAGTATACATTGTTTTTGTACTCATACTACACTTGTTGTGCATTTTTGTTGCACATGCACATGTATATCTAGTGGCCTAGCTTGGCGTAGTGGTATGGTAGATATGGGGACTTAGATGAGCTGCACCTCTCGAGACGATCATCAACAAGCAGAGTCTCCTTCAGAGTATTGTGTTGTATTTTCTCTACTGTCCCATTTGTATTTCGGACGTTTATTGTTTCTCATTTATTTCCTAGAAATTACTCATGTACTGGTGACACCGGGTTCTGGGATGACTTTGGGATTTTATTATTATTTGAATTTGTTAAGACATCGTTATTTACAAAGTAAAGTCCATTAGTTACTATTTAATGTAATGAAAGGAAATGGTTTCAAAATACTAAAATAGAGATTTAATCAACTTATAGTGTTGTCTTGCCTGACATCCGGAACCATCACGACCTTTAATAGGATTTTTGGTCGTGACAACATGGTATCAGAGCACTAGGTTCCCTTAGGTCTCATGAGTCATGAACAAGTCTAGTAGAGTCTTGCGGATCGGTATAGAGACGTCTGTACTTATCTTCGAGAGGCTACAGGGCTGATAGGAGCACTTTCCTTCTTGATTCCTCATCGTGCATTTTGATTCCTTTGAGGCTTATGCCTATGTCTCCTTCCTACTCAATCTTATGCGAAGCACTTGTTATAAATCGAGAATTGAGGGATTGTAATGGTACTACAGATGTGGTGCTGGATGTTTCTCCCTGCATAGTTGTTTGGGCTATCGTTGTCGCCTTGCAGAAGGATATTTCGTCGTTTCAGCTCGGTAGCTGCACATCTAAGAGCTTTGAGGCTATGCGCAGAATGCTATGAAGCTTATGATTAGTTATCGCACGATATTGGTGTAATGGTGGTATGCTTGTCTATGGATTGAAGTAGTGAATGACTTGGAAGGATGTTTACTCAGCGCAAGATTTAGAGATTCAGTATTTCATTTCTGACGGAGGAAAGGAAAACAGACTATAAATGTTCAGGTTTGGGTTGATAGGGTAACGAGACTTGGTGTTTCCAAGTGTGGTGGAATTTTCATCTACGACATGGTGTCGTCGTCCTCGATTGAATGTGTTATGTTCGTTGGTGTTATGATATTATACAATTCGCCTTTGGGGCAGGATACAATGAGATAATATTGGAGAAGCGGCGGTCAAAGATCGCGGGGTGCGGTGGTTCAGGATTGAATGGGTATTTCTAATGATGACGGCTCGAGAAGAAGGATCTTTGGAAAAGGGTTGGATATGGTAACGATCTATCGATTTAAGTACTGCAGATATAGATATTGATTTAAGGAAGCAGATGTGCAACAAAGGATGAGGAAGGACATGTGGGGAGTGTCAAGCGGTGGTTCAATTTCTAGAAGGCTAGGTGTAAGAAGCAGAATCCGAGCAGTTGCTTAAATGAGTGAGTCTGACCAAAGTAGGAGAGTGGCAGAGTAGCATATGGGTTCAGTGGCATGGTAACCACACATCTGAAAGGAGGTTTAGAGTGATTTTAGAATTTTGGTGGACGGTGATTGGGTCCACCAGCTTAATTTAAAATATTGGGTATTATACGGCGGGAGATTGGATGCGACAAAAAGGAGTTGTTTGATATGAAGAAGGATGCAACATAACTGTGAATTGGAAGATATTTGTCGCACATTTAGTTGATGTCCATAAGGAGTGAGTGGACTGGTACAGTTGGTGAATGAGAACGGTCTTAGGATGGGGTATCGATGTCATAGTGAATGTCCCCCGTGCAGCGGCGTTGGAAGATGTCAGCATGTAATTTCCTCATGTGGGTTATCTCTTGTGAGAAGGACAACGGTCGCGTGGTTGGCAAAGCTTCTGCGAAGGATTTTACTAACTATCTAGTAAGAGGTCGAATATGTGAATGATGCTAAAGATTCGGAGTGTTCATGAAATGCTAAAGAAAGGATTTCGAGGAATTGGGCGAGTTAGATGTGCAGGATCATGTCAACAATGAAGAAAGAATCTTGGTGGGTTCCAGGTTGTGTAATAGTAGCTTCAGGCTAAGTGGAAGAGTCCCACCGTCTACGATTGGGTTTCATGGTTATCTACTGGTGAAAAATTCTAGCTATCGTCATATTGGTGAGTTATTGCAGCTAAGGGAGAAAGGACATAAGTGGTAATTTGAGCAAGATAATTGGTAGAGGTGTGTTATAGTTGGCCTTATCGACTTATGTTCAGATTTTGGGAAAATTCAGGATTTATGCTTTATACAGAGGTGAGTTACAAAGGAAGTGACTCAGTTGGGTGCTTTACTAAGATGGGTGTTAACGGGCTAGCGGAGCTTTGGAGTTGATTATATTCAAATCGAGCCAGAGTGGGTGACTCACAACAACGGTCTTAGTGAATTTAAAGGTTAAAATGCGGTGCCTGAGGATTTCAAACCCGCGGCCGGGTTAAGAATCGAGCTTTTTGTAGCGGTGTATGATAAGAGGCCCAAAAGGTTTTATGATATTTTCTACGTGCAAAGTAGCATTTAGAGGAAAGAGAGAAAATGATTTCGAATTCATTGATGAATTATCAGAATGGGTGTACCAGTTGAAGATGTGAGTGTGCGTGTAAGAAGGGCATGAAACGGTTCATGGGTTTGGAGACAATGTGATCTCGTGGAATGGGGTCACTCAGGGTGAGTGCAAATTGATTTGTTATGTGTTGACTGGAGTTGCCATTATTCCTAAGTCAAGTTAAGGACAAATTAGATGAAGATAGATGGTTAGCCATGGATGGAATGGCATATTGATGGTAGTGATTAGTTCCTTCAGTGTGAATAAGTTATGCATGTGATTGGTGGCGGTACGTGCGAGTGCTTGTCGGACGTCGTAATTCGTTTCATTTGGAAGTATTCAAGTATTATGGCATGTTATGCGTAGGCGGATCCTGGAAGGGTGATGGTGAATTTGTATGCTCTACAGTTATGAGGATTCGTTCGCTTGTCGTTATAGTTCTCTTAGAATGAGTTAAGTAGAAAACTTTTATATGATGAAGTGTTTACCCTATTAGTGGTTCAGGAGTTATGATGAAATTCATGTGCGATTGCATATTGGCATGTTAGGTGCAATGAGTGGTATGCAATTTGGAAGCGAGGATCAAGGTTGCGGTTCGGTGCTGGCAAGGATGTCACGAGCTCGGATGACCAGGAAGGGGATTTGAATGTTAGAGTAAGATGGTGTTGTCTTCAGCGTCACCCGAAATCGGTGTTTTGTGAAAGAGGCTTTGCATATGGTTATGGAAACTTGATTTTCTTTACAGCGTTAGAGTGGCCGGTGATATGGATGTGCAAACTTATTATCTAGTGTGGAAGGTTGTGGGAGCGTGACCACGGGAAGATTGTATAAGTGTTACATGTAGTCACCTGATTGGTGGAAGATTTAAACCAAGTATGAAGAATGAGGTAATATCGCTTACTTGAGAATTTATTCCTGGAGGTCGCTCAGTTCATTTGGTTGTGGACCGTGGAAGCTTATTCCCCCGCTTATGATGGTTGTTCTTGTGTGTTATGGGGAAAAGGGTTATTATGGACCCTAGAAAGGTTATCAGCCTAGTACGGTGAAATCAGAGTCGGCTTGAGGTCTGTGAATGGATTTAAATATGAATATATGCTCTATATTAGGCCAGATATGTTCATTTCAGCATAGCGCCCCTCGTGGAGGAGTATTCGGACGTTGGATCTTGTTTCGTCGTCAGTTATTTCATGTAATGATGTATTACGCAGTGTGAGTTGTGAGACGGCTTAATAAATTTCATATGTGTTGAGGTCCCGTGTAGAGATGGTGTTATGTGAACATGATGGCTCTCGAGATTCAGATCATATATCGCACCTTAGTTGTGCTTGCGTTTTGTAGCGTATGGCGCTATCTGTCTCCCCAGGGATGGTATTATGCACTTGGCGTGCTTGAGTCCAACATTCGGATGTTTCGTGGTTAAGAGCAATTCAGCTCGGTGAGTATTTCCTTATAGATTTTGTGTGTGGATCGGGTGGCACTCCGCCACAGGTATGTTGTTTGGATCGGGTTGCACGACACAACAGTGTGATGTTGAGTACAGTCCCTATATCTATTTTTGTGTGTTTTGTTTCCCATTTTTTGCGGAATGTTCATATTAGTTGTGTGGTTGAGTAGTCCCTTCTAGAGTTCGTTTTTCTTATGTATCACGTTCGAGTTTGTAGCTTATTGGTACATTGTGGCATCATGTGAGACCGTTGGTCATATCTGGGTTGGCTTATTGCTTGAGCAACTTGTACTGGGTGAGACGAGATTATTGTTATCGGAATTTAAGGCGAACATATTATATGAAGTATATTAAAGAGAAAATATGATTATGTGGTTCAGAATGGGTAATGGCTCTTGTTAGGAGTATAGCCTCAATGAGTTGTAGACTCGACAGTTGATTATGAAGTTCTACACGTCTCTTCCGTCGTGGCGGTGTTGTAAGAGTTGGGACAAGACTTATATATGTCATGAGGTGCATTGCAAGCATCATGTTCGGGAAATGTTGGTTGTTATGATCAGATGATGTTATTATGGTCCTGTGAGTGATGTGGTGCATAGTGAAAATTCACCAAAGGTATGTAGTCATGTTCTGGTACCTCGTGTAGTAATTTAGTTGGTGTTCATATATTGGAAGCAGACATGTGATCATGCCCAACTATGTCTTATAAAAAGACTAAGCGGACGTTGCAAATATAACCTGAGTATTTCGCCCAGAGTGGAATCCCATAGGGAATTAACCTATCAATTACCGATGTTAGACTCACGCGATTCTTTGTAATCAACTTCCCAAAGGTTATGAATAACGATTGTTAGTGTTTTCTACTAACTAAAACCGAATGAAATTAATTAAGCTAAAAGATAACTATTGCTGAGTTGTAAACAAATGTGAGAAGGATCTAAGGTTATGGTTTCCCCTGTTGATGGAATCCTTTCTTGTATATTTCATATAGTTTGGCCTAATTATCTATATCAATCATGAACACTCTTGTTACCGTAAATCTCTCCCGTGTAATTATGATAATTTACTAGACGAACTCTCCTGAGTTACGCTAGCTAGCTTTTATTATAACTCACTTTAGATTGCACCCAATGTATCGTTATCCCTAATTCAACCTTTAAACCCTCGGTTATGGATCTCTCCTATACTTTGGGAGTGGTGTTGTTCAACAAATACCTAAATATGCACTCTCCCCCGAGTAGATACACACTAAATAGGCACAGCTAATTGAGGGCCCTTCAATCAACTACAACAAGAACTTAATTGAACAAATAGTGATTAAAACCAAGCAAACTATATTAATATAACAAGATGTTCATCCTCAACAGGTTCCACCAAAACCTCAGACTAAATAAGTTAACTACTCATAATTGTGCTAAGAACAACAATAGAAGAATTCATCAATAATGGTAAAAACACAAGGAAGAAAGATGCGATTTGATGCCCAATTGTCCTCCTTGCCTCTTGCCTTTGTTTTTCTTGAACAAGACTCTAAACCTTGATAATCCTTTCTTTTGGGCACGTTGAAACTTATATAGGTTAAGTGGAATTGTCCCAAGCTTCCAATTTTACCCTTGAAAATAACGTGTGCGAACTGGACTAGCGCGGTCGCGCGAGTGAACGCGCTAGTGTCTAAGTGCACTGCCTCTGATCGCTGGGCTAGCGCGGTTGCGCTAATGGGGATTCTTTTTGCCTCAAACACCTGGACTAGCACGGCCGCACTAGTGGCCGCGCTATGGCCGCGCTAGTGGACTAGTAGTCTGCCTTAGCGATTTTCTTCCTTCTTTTCACGCGCTAAAAACTCCAAGGGGCCTTTCTCCTTCAATTCGGCTCCAAACACCATCCTAGGTCCTTATAAGGACACTTTGCTCCTGCGAAACATAAAATCCACAATTAGAGCCATTTTAACATCATTTAACATTCCTAAGACAGTGAAGCATCATTAAGTTGGAGTATAAATATACGCTAAACTACGTGAATTTAGCCTATTATCAACACCCCACACTTAAATCATTGCTAGTCCTCGAGCAATCCACCATGCCCTACAAAGGTCTTTTTATTAAGCATTTACCTAACGTGTCACACCATGAACATATCACATGATGTGTGCCTAGCAATGTAACATCTATTCCTCAAGAGTCGACTCTCGTATGCCATGCAATATTCTTACTTCCTCAATTTACACTACACAGAGGTCAAGACTTACCTTTCCGTCATGAATCAAGTTCCCTCACATCACACACCAGAGTAGTTCCACAATAATAATATTAATAACAAGTAGGAACTCAAATAGAAATGATTCACTCACTCTCGGAAAGAACATTCATATGCCACAAAAATGCACCATAGGCTTGCTCGTAATGTACTACTCTACTAGTCGAGCCCATTTAGTCTAAGATCAAATAGGTCTTCATTTGGTTGTAATGTAGGCTAAGGGACGGGTATGATATATTTTGATGTAGTGACTAACCTCCCTAAGCACTTTTAATACAATTACTTTAGCTTTCAAACCATACTTATGCCAGACCATAATTTCCACCACACTTCTCTTTATGTTACCCCCAAACTCCCTTAGGTGCAATTTAATCAAGTCACCACTTATCAAGGACTGCATTTATTCATTGTCCTATTCTTTTTTTTTTCAACTGCCGCTTATTCTTTCATTTTTCATAATTTTGCACCTTTCTTTCTATTTATTTGATTCCACTCAAAAACCAAACCACCACCCCACACTTTGACTTTTACATATTCTCTAACAATTCAAGTGCTCATGGGAGGTAAAGGATTCAAACATACTAGCCATTCAAACAATTGGGTAAGGTTTGTAATGTGGTTGCCAAAGAAACAGGCTTATAAGTTCAAAGGGGTTAACTATGATAGATTAAAATCAGGTGGGTATACTTTATATTTGTCTTAACAAAGAAATGCCTATATCACTTCTAAGACTGAACGAAGCTACTATTTCGCTTTGCAAACACACAGGGCAAGTTCTAGGCATCGAAAGTGGACATAGAATGCAATGCAACACCTCACACACATATGACACATGACTCACTTCAGATTAGCTTATCAAGACACTGTCGTCGAGTGCTCAAGTCAGTTACAACATACAAATTTAAGGCACTCTACGAGAAGAAACAACTGAGCCTAAGCGTCACACTCTAGTGTCAATTGAGTTCAGGTGTAACTACACTAAGAAGTTCTTTCCCTATTTTAGCTCATCGCCCCTATATACCTAATAAAACTGAAAAAAGAAAAACTAACTACACCCGGTTCAAGCTAAACCCTTGGAAAAGAACCGCAATCAAAAGAAAAACCAAGGGGGAGGTACTACACTACCTAAACAAATCTTTTTGGTGTTTTCTTTAGACTAACTTCCCTCAAGAAAACTTCCTAAGAGATCCATCGTCAGGAAGAGTCCTATATATATATATATATATATATATATATATTTTGTGGCCGACTTGGACCCTCAAGAACCCCGTCAAAAGGGATCCGTCGTCGATCCAAGACGACTTAATTAATTATAATATTATTTACAATCACAAACACAAAAGCAAAAACAAACTCAAAAGAAAATAATGAAAAACAACTAACAATTGTGCTAACTCACAAGAAAAATAAAGAAAACAACTACTAATTTTGTTCTACATATATACATGTACAAGGGATCCTTCCCCCACCCCACACTTAATATGAGGACATGTCCCCATGGCAATCAAAATAAACAGAGAGAGGTAAGGGGACTTCCCTGAAAGCTCAATCCTGGTCGGAAACAGTCCCTCGGTCCAGGTGACAAGCACAACCCAGGGCACACAGCCATCCCATAATTTTCTTTTCTGATTTCACTTGTTGGGCAGCCATTGCATTAACTCTCGAACCCAAGTCAGTCACCGAGGTCCGTACAACCGACATCTCCTGCTCTAAATGGTCTATTCTCTGTCCTCGACCGGCCCTAGACGGTCCTCCAACATATGCAGCCTGTTCCTGAGTGAGCTGATCCTTCTCCTCATTTTCTTGCTCATCCTCCTCATCATCCTCAGCAGACTCATTCTCCTCCTCCTCATCAACATCTGCCGCCTCATCCTTTCTAGTGGTCACCCTTTCAACTCTAAAGGCGTACGCCGTTGGCACTTTACCATCCACCGCCAAGTTTCCTGATACCCCCAGCTGCAAGGCACAATCGAGTGACAAGAGATGGGAAAAAGAAGCCATACCTCTAAACTTTACTGCGGACGAACATCTGCTCGTGCATGAGCCTAGCCACGTCAAAGTCGCGACCCGTCATGACGCACCAAATCAAACACCCACGAGGAATGTTCATCTCCGAGGTATATTGGGATGGGATTAGGCGGTTGTTGATCAGGTGGAGCCAACATTTTGCTTCAAAAGTGAAGGTTGACGAGTGAAACTTATTCCCATACTTGTACCACCTCATCTCTGCTCCTGGGACACAAATGGTTGGGAGGAACATTTCCCACTGGGTATAGCAACGTCCATATGCCTCATAGCCGTCCTCGTACCTATCCACGAGGCCTGACAGCCGGTAAATCGTCCGAATGGACTCCACCGACGCGCTCACCTGCTTCTTCCTTACTGTGACCACATGATTTTTGTGCTCTAGACAGTTGGCATAAAATTCCCTTACTATCATTGCATTAGCCTCATCGGGCTCCTCAAGAACACATCCAATCGCCATCGCATCATCTCATCATACATCGTTTGGCAGTTACACCGGAGTCATTCCGTATCTATTCCACATTCCGGTATTACCGCCTTCAATTCCTTCGCCGCAAACCTTTCCTGGGCCTTAGCAGATACAAACTTTTTGCTATTGAAAGGCCTAGTGTCAGGGGATCCTCTTGCTCATCTGCCGGAGGAAGAACCTGCTTGTCTTCCGGATGAAGATCCGGTGGCTTGAACTTCCTAGAGGGTGCCATTGTACCTACAATACGGACATCATTAGCGTAGCACAACAAGGTGAACCAAATGTGGTTGCTTAAACTTCACCTTACAATTGGTCACAATAATTCCATTCAATGGGGCATTTACATAAACACTTGGTGGGCATTATTCACCGGAGCCCCGAATTAATCATGTTGAGACTCCAATCACCACCACAATTTCCCAAACTTCACCAAACTAAATCAAGGCATACAACACCCCCAAATACCATCACCCACAAGTACTACACATACATTACCAATTACTTCTACTACACAAGAAGAAAAACTACTACTTTCAACAATGAAAAAAGAAAAACTACAAAAATAAAAAATTAGTAAAGAGAACACATACCTGTGGTGTTAAGGGAGTGAGAGATGGAGAATTGTGTTATGGTTGGGGTGAGCAAGAGAATTGGGGTGTGTGAGTACTTGAGTATGGATGAGAAGAGTTATTCTTGGAAGAAGAAGAGGGAGGGTTTTAGGAGAAGTGGGGGGGGGAGGGGGGGGGAGTGTAACTGATGTGGGAGACATGGGGGTAATTGTTTGGGCGGTCATGGGGTATTGGTGGGTTAGGGTAAAGTAAAACAAATTAGAAAAAAAATAAAAGAAAACTTACCTGTTCGCGACGGGACTAGCGCGATCACTAGCGTGCCTATAGCGCGACCGTGCCAGTAGGGACTGAACGAGGCAGAACATAAGGCCATATGCGTGGCCACTAGCACGCCCGCGCTAGTGGCGTACAAACAAGGCAGAACATAAGGCCATATGCGCGGTCACTAGTGCTAGTGGCTATGGGCGATCAAAACGCTTGGCCTTTAGCGCGGCCACTAGCGCGCCCTGTAGCGCGGCCGCACTACCCCAGGCCTCGAAACACTTCTTGTTTTTTGACTTTTTCCTTGGAGTGGCTTGATTCTACCCTCGCCCGCGCACACCTGCATATTTTAGTACTTACAACAATTCAAGTACTCATTCCCTACACTATAAACACTACATATTGGGTTGCCTCCCAACCAGCTCCTTAGTTAGTGTCGTGGCACGACAATTACAACAAGTCAATGGGTTGCCTCCCATGCAGCGCCTGATTTAACGTCGCGGCACGACGTAGAAAGAGCGCATTTAAGTCTCTCTCGACCTCTGAGGTTCAGTAAGATGCATCACAGACACTTCCTTGTTTTCGTCCATGCCCTCATACGGTTTCAATCTATGCCCATTAACTCTGAAGGTGTGGGAATATTTTTCAGAAGCAATATCTACAGCACTTGAGGGAAACACTTGGACCACACGAAATGGTCCAGACCATCGGGACTTGAGTTTATCCGAAAGTAGTCTCAATCTTGAGTTATAGAGCAGTACCGTATCTCCGGGTTTGAAGTTTCGATCCACAATGTTCTTATCGTGTAACCTCTTTATTCTTTCCTTGTACAACCTTGTGCTTTCAAAGGAAAGGTACCTGAATTCATCTAGCTCATGTAGTTCGGTGACTCGATTTGTGCCCGCAACATCAAGATCCATATTTAACTATTTCAGTGCCCACCAAGCTCGATGTTCCAGTTCTACCGGCAGGTGACAGGCCTTCCCGAACACCAACTTGTACGGTGACATACTAATTGGCGTTTTGAATGCAGTTTTGTAGGCCCAAAGTGCGTCCTCCAGCTTTTTTTCCCAATCAGTTCTTGTGGCGTTCACAGTTTTAGTCATCACACTCTTGATTTCTCGATTTGACACCTTAACCTGCCCACTGGTCTGAGGGTGATATGGGGTTGCCACCTTGTGGCGAATGTCGTACTTAGCTAGCAACTTTTCAAAGGCACGATTGCAAAAGTGAGTGCCTCCGTCACTGATGATGGCCCTTGGGATCCCAAAACGAGTGAATATATTCTTCTTCAAGAACCCCCACCACCACTTGTGCATCATTGGTGGGGAGTGCTGCAGCTTCCACCCATTTGGACAAATAGTCTACAGCAACAAGTATGTATGTATTGCCATATGAGCTGACAAAGGGACCCATGAAGTCAATCCCCCATACATCAAACACCTCAACCTCTTGAATCGGGTTCATGGGCATCTCATGACGACGGGATATGTTCCTCGTCCTTAGACATTCATCACATCCCTTCACCCATTGGTGTGCATCTTTGAACATAATTGTCCAGTAGAATCCAGCCTCTAGAACTTTAGCCGTTGTTCTGACTCCTCCAAAGTGTCCTCCATACGATGATGCGTGACATGCCTGCAAAATAGAAAATTGCTCTATCTCGGGGACGCATCTCCGGATCATATTGTCAATACAAATTCTAAACATGTAAGGTTTATCCCAATAATAATTTATCCCAATAATAATTGCGGCAGTCACGATAATTTTTTTTCTTTTGAACAAATGAGAGTTCATAGGGCTCTATGCCACTTGCTAGCTAATTTTCAATGTCTGCATACCATGGAACTTCCTCCATGCTCGTGGCGAGTAGCTGCTCGTCTGGAAGGGTTTCCAGAATATCCTCTGCTTCCACTGCATTTTCAGCTCCTTCAAGTCGCGACAGATGATCCGCGATTTGGTTCTTCGTGCCCTTACGGTCAGGAATCTCTATATCGAATTCTTGCAGTAGCAGCACCCAACGGATCAGGCGCGACTTGGATTCCTTCTTATCAATCAAATACCTGAGGGAAGCATGGTCAGTGTAAACGATCACCTTAGAGCCGATAAGGTATGATCTGAACTTGTCGAAAGAAAACACCACTGCCAGTATCTCTTTTCCGGTAACAGTGTAGTTCAGCTGAACTCCACTCAATGTCCTACTCATGTAGTAAATTGGGTGCATTATCTTTTCCTTCCACTGTACCAGCACTGCTCCCACTGCGTAGTCCCTGGCATCACACATGAGCTCGAATAGTTGCTCCCAGTCGGGGGCAACAATGAATGGTGTCGTGACTAACCTCTTTTTTAACTCCTCAAAAGCTACCCTGCAATCATTAGAAAACACAAAAGGGTTATCTTTTTCGAGCAACTTACACATGGGGTTGGCGATTTTGGAGAATTCTTTGATGAATCGCCGGTAGAAACTGACATGCCCAAGGAAACTCCTTATTGCTTTAACCGATGTGGGAGGTGGGATCCTTGCTATCACATCAACTTTAGCACGATCCACCTCAATTCCTTTTCTTGACACCATGTGTCCCAAGACTATGCCCTCTTGTACCATGAAATGACACTTCTCCCAATTAAGCACAAGGTTCATCTCAATACACCTCTTCAGCACTCGTGTCAGATTTGCTAGGCACTCATCGAATGAATTTCCCACCATTGAGAAATCATCCATGAACACCTCCATTATGTCCTCGACCATGTCAGTGAATATGGACATCATGCACCTTTGAAATGTGGCAGGTGCATTGCATAAGCCAAAGGGCATCCTTCTAAGGCAAAAATCCCGTAGGGGCATGTGAATGAGGTCTTTTCTCTGTCTTCCAGGGCAATGGAAATTTGGTTGTTCCTCGAGTACCCATCTAGAAAACAAAAGTGAGACCTCCCTGCCAGTCTGTCGAGCATCTGATCGATGAAGGGAAGTGGGAAGTGATCTTTCCGGGTGGCTAGATTCAACTTTCTGTGGTCCATGTAAATTCTCCAGCCCGTGACGGTTCTTGTAGATATCAACTCATTGTTGTCATTTTTTACAACCGTCATGCCACCCTTCTTGGGAACACATTGCACCGGGCTAACCGAGTTGCTGTAAGAGATGGGGAAAATGATTCCCGCATCCAACCACTTTATAATTTCTTTCTTCACCACTTCCTTCGTGTTTGGGTTCAGCCGCCTTTGGTGTTCCCTGGAAGGTTTGTGCCCTTCTTTCAGCATAATTTTGTGCATATAGTATGCCTGGCTGATCCCCTTTATGTCTGCCATGGTCCACCTAATGACAGTCTTAGATTCTATGAGTACCTGTAATAGCTATTTTGCCTGCACATCTAACAAACTAGATGAGATAATAACAGGTAAAGTGGAGTTAGGTCCTACAAATGCGTACTTGAGATGGGCTGGCAGTGGCTTCAACTCCAGCTTGGGTGGTTCTTCAACAGATGGCTTGGATGGCGGAGTCTCTCTTTTTTTTTCTAAGTGTAGAGGCTCAAATTCGAGTGATCTCTGCCAAACAGCTTTTCCTTCAAGAGCTAACATCCATTCTGCCAATTCCTCCCCATTTACCTCACCCAAATTCATCAAACATGCAGCAAGGGGGTCCTCAATAGTCAAGGACTCATCATCTTCCACCAGTATCACATCCACAACATCAATTAGAGAACAGTTGGCGAATTCACTTGGTCGCCTCATGAATTTCTGCACATTGAATGTGATTTCCTCATCGTTCAACCTCATCTTGAGCTCCCTAGTCTCATAATTAATGAGGGTTTGCCCTGTGGACAAGAATGGCCTTTCCAAAATAATGGGAATCTCTTCATCCACTATGCAGTCCAGTATCACAAAATCTGCAGGGAACACAAATTTCCCTACCTGCACCAATACATTACCAAGAATGCCTGACGGTCTTTTTACCGTCCTGTCTGCCAGCTGCAACAACATGGAAGTCGGTCTAGCTCTATCAATCCCCAACCTCTTGTAGATGGCCAGGGGAATAAATTAATGTTGGCCCCTAAATTGCAGAGTGCCTTGGCAAAGGCAAAGTTACCAATGGTACAGGGAATGGTGAAACACCCTAGATCAGACAGCGTTTTCGCAATTGGTCGGGTAACAACGGCATTGCAGGTCTGAGTAAGAGTCACTATGGCCAAGTCTTGGAAGTCAAATTTTCGTAACATCAAGTCCTTCATCATTTTGGCATAGTCAGGCATCTCCTTCAGAGCATCAATCAAAGGAATATTTACCTGTATTTGTTTCAACATCTCCAAGAACTTTTTATACTGCTCATCTTTCTTGTACTTGGCCAGCCCATGTGGGAATGGTGCTTGAGGTCTCTTCTTCCCAGTGATTTGGGATTTTTCTTTATCAGACACTACCTCTATTACCGGTTCCTGGGCTATCTCAGCTTCTTTCTCAACCTCAATCTGCGCGTTGGGTTCTCCCCGAGCAGGCTGCATTGTCACCTTAGTCAGTTTTGTTGAATCATCAATTCCAATAGGCACTGGTACCAGTGTCTCAGCCTGTATGCTTTCTCGAGCTCTTTCCTGCTCCAAGTCTATGTCCCTGCCATTTCATATACTCACTGCCATCAGCTGCTTTGGACCCTGATCCTTAGGATTCACCTAAGTGTCTGCAGGTAATGTCCCATGAGGACGATTATTCAAAGACATCGAGATCTGGCCCATTTTCACTTCAATATTTTTTATAGCTGAATCATGTGAATCTACTCTTCACTTATTTTGGCAGTTGACCCAATAACTTGCTGCATCATTGCTTCAAGTCTGGAAAACCCATCATCCTGTCTCCCACCATGTTGTTGCTGACGGGGGTGATAAACCTGTTGTTGATTCTGATTCTGAATCTGATTATTGTACCCCTGTGGCCTTTGGTAAGGAGCCACATTACCGTGAGGTCGCACGGCTCCCATGTTTTCACTGTTGTGATGTCGCTGAACTGGCCTGTATGGCTGATTTTGCTGGCCCCAATTCTGTCCACCCTGTCGCTGACCCCCATATTTCGACACATAGTTCATGTTTCAGGGTAATGATGATGATCACATTCAGCATTCCACTGATTACCAAGTGGTTAACTAATGCAATATGTACATAAGCCCCCATTGGTTGTATCCCCAATATATACTTGCTGCTTTTGCCCTGACTCCTCCACCTTTTTAGTGAGTATGCTCATTTGTGTCATCAAGGTGGCCATGTTTTCAGCAAGAGTATTGGATGGATCTAAGGCCACTGAGTGAACTACTGGAGTGATGGGTGTATTCGTGGTTGTCCACCCTGAATTCTGTTCCATTTAATCAAGTAGGACCTGGCTTTCTCTCCATGTTTTGCTCAAGAATGCTCCACCGGCTGAAGCATCTACATTTGCCTTCACACTATCTGCCAAACCCATATAGAAACGCTGCCCCAACATCTGCTCTGGAATTCCATGGTGCAGACAGATAACCAACATCCCTTTAAATCATTCCCATGTTTCTTGCAATGTTTCCATTGGCTTCTGTCTAAAGCTCAGGATTTCATCAATTTGTTGAGCTGTCTTTTTGGTTGGATGGAACTTGTTCACGAACTGCTTAACTAACTCATCCCATGTAGTGATGAAATTGATGGGGAGCGAGTTTAGCCAAGTCTGGGTTGCTCCTATCACTGAAAAATGGAAACAAAAACAATTTTATTGCTTCCTAGGTGACGTTTGGCTGCCTCTGCCTTTTGAAAATCGATAGGAAATTCTTTAAATTTTGTTGGGGATCCTCAATGTATGACCCCAAAAATAGTCCCTTGTTCTGCAACAGGTGCATCATATTGTTTATAATCTGAAAAGACTCAGCCTGTATTTGAGGGACTACTATCGCAGTGACCAAATTCTCCGCCGTTGGTTGTGCCTAGTCATATAAAGGAGCCTCTGGCACAAGAGGCGCCACAACCTGCGCTACTAGGTCAACCACGTCTTCCTCATTGTTATTCCAATTATTTAGATCTGCCATGTCGGGTTCAAGTTGTTCAATTGATGGTTGTTGTCTGCTTTTTCGGTTGGCCCAGTTCAAGGCCTTGAAAACTTTCTCGGGGTCTGATAAGGCTTCAAATACTTCACCAGTTCTCGATGAGTTTCTAGGCATGCACCTGTACAACAAAGTTAGCAAACGTTAAAATTCCAATGTATGGATGAAAATTGAAGAAAATTGACTACACTTAAGAATTTTGTATTTCTTCCAACTGTAATTGATAACACCGTTAATTCCCCGAAAACGACACCAAAATTTGATCACACCCAACTATGTCTTATAAAAAGACTAAGCGGACGTTGCAAATATAACCTGAGTATTTCTCCCATATTCGAATCCCACATGGAATTAACCTATCAATTACCAATGTTAGACTCACTCGATTCTTTGTAATCAACTTCCCAAAGGTTATGAATAACAATTGTTGGTGTTTTCTACTAACTAAAACTAAATGAAATTAATTAAACTAAAAGATAACTATTGCTGAGTTGTAAACAAATGTGAGAAGGATCTAAAGTTATGGTTTCCCCTGTTGATGGAATCCTTTCTTGTATATTTCATATAGTTTGTCCTAATTATCTCTATCAATCATGACCATTCTTGTTACCGTAAATCTCTCCCGAGTAATTACGACAATTACTAGACGCACTCTCCCGAGTTACGCTAGCTAGCTTTTATTATAGCTCACTTTAGATTGCATCCAAGGTATCGTTATCCCTAATCCAACCTTTTAACCATCGGTTATGGATACCTCCTATACTTTGGGAGTGGTGTTATTCAACAACTACCTAGTATGCACTCTCCCCCGAGTAGATACACACTAAATAGGCACAGCTAATTGAGGGCCCTTCAATCAACTACAACAAGAACTCAATTGAACAAATAGAGATTAAAACCAAGGAAACTACATTAATATAACAAGATGTTCATCCTCAACAGGATCCACCAAAACCTCAGACTAAATAAGTTAGCTACTCATAAATGTGCTAAGAACAACAATAGAAGAATTCATCAATAATGGTTAAAACACAAGGAAGAAAGATGAGATTTGATGCCCAATTGTCCTCCTTGCCTCTTGCCTTTGCTTTTCTTTAACAAGATTCTAAACCTTGAGAATCCTCTTTTTTGGGCGAGTTGAACCTTATATAGGTTAAGTGGAATTGTCCCAAGCTTCCAATTTTACCCTTGAAAATAACGTGTGCGAACTGGACTAGCGTGGCCGCGCTAGTGAATGCACTACTGGCCGCGCTAGTGAACGCACTACTGGCCGTGCTAATGGATAAGTGCACTGCCTCTGATCGTTGGGCTAGCGCGGTCGCGCTAGTGAGTGCGCTAAGGTCGCGCTAATGGGGCTTCATTCTGCCTTAAACACCTGGACTAGCGCGGTTGCGCTATAGCCGCGCTAGTGGACTAGTAGTCTGCCTTAGCGATTTTCTTCCTTCTTTTCACACGCTAAAAACTCCAAGGGGCTTTTCTCCTTCAATTCGGCTCCAAACACCATCCTAGGTCCTCATAATCACACTTTGCTCCTACGAAACATAAAATCCACAATTAGAGCTATTTTAACATCATTTAACATTCCCAAGACAGTGAAACATCATTAAGTTAGAGTATGAATATACGCTAAACTACGTGAATTTAGCCTATTATCAGCCTGGTAGAGAATTTTGGATGTTGAAACCTGGCTCTAAGGTTCATTTGCCTAAATAAAAGAGGATATCTTCATATTTGATCGAGCTAATATGCTTAATTGAGTTTTGGTAGCACGGGTAGGTGCACGAGGTGTTAAATAGGGACTTCGGACAACTTCACCAGTTCACAGCACGTTCGAGGACGGACGTATGTTTAAGTGAGAGAGAATGTAACGACCCAATCGGTCATTTTGAGTTTTAGCCCGTCGTTCACCGGTTTGAGGCTATGAGTAGCTTCACTTCAGTTATTATGATTTGTTCGCATGGTCGGAATTGAATTCCGGGAAGTTCAGAGTTCATTTGGAAAGAGAATTTGCATTTTGGAAGCTTTAAGTTGGAAGAATTGTCAAGGATTGGATTTTTGATTAAACGACCTCGGAATCGAGATTTGAAGGTTCCAACTGGTTCGTATGATGATTTCGGATTTGGGCGTATGCCCGGACTGGGTTTTGAATGACCCGGGAGCGCTTCAGCGCCTATTGTGGAAGTTAGCATTTTGGAAGAATTTCATAAATATTGGGTCGAAGTTCACTTCAATGACATCAATGTCCGTTTGGGATTCCGAATTTGGGAATAGCTTCGTATGATGATTCTGGAATCGTGAGCGTGTGCGGATATGAATCGGAGGTCCGTAGATCAATTTGGAGTCATTTAGCTAAAGTTGGAAATTCGAAAGTTATTGAGGAGTTTGACCGGAAGTGGACTTTTTGATATCGGAGTCGAATTCCGACTCTAGAAGTTGGAGTAGGTCCGTAATGTCAAATGTGACTTGTGTCGTGATTTGATAGGTTTCGACATCGAATGAGGAAGTTAGAAGTTCTAAAGTTCATAAAGCTTGAATTGGAGTGCGATTCGTGGTATTAGCGTTGTTTGACGTGATTTGAGGCCTCGAGTAGGTCCGCATTATGTTTTGGAACTGGTTGGTGTGATTGGACGGGGTCCCGGGTGATTTTCGGGTGGTTAACGGATCAAAAATGGAATTTTTGAAAAGGCTGAAGGTTGCTGGCATCTGGTGTGACCGCACCTGTGAGGTTTTGGCCGCAGGTGCGGAACCGCAGAAGCGGCCAGGAGGGTCGCAGATGCGAATTTGGGCTGGAATTGTTGAAACCGCAGATGCGGTCATCTCGCCGCAGAAGCGGGATCGCACCTGCGGAAGGGGGAGCGCAGAAGCGGAAGGGGAATCTTGTGGAAGACTGCAGAAGCGGTAGTTGGGGCCGCACCTGCGGAACTGCAGAAGCGGTTAAGTGAACGCAGGTGTGGAAAGGCTGGAGGCAGTAAGGTTCTTTAAAAATCAGGGTTTGGCTTATTTTCACCCCCATTTCCTTCATGGGAGCCGATTTTGGATCAACTTAGGAGTGCCATTTTCACCTCCAAGCATAAGGTAAGTGGTTTATACTAGTTTTAGTTCAATACATCGATTGTGTATATGTTTTAACATTGAAATTAGTAGAAATTTGGGATTTTGAGGAAAACCTAGAAATTTGGTATTCTTGGATTTTTACCACGATTTTAGGCATGAAATTGAGAATAAATTATATATTTAAGTTCGTGAGGTTGTGAGTAAACTTTATCTTCAAAAAATTTCAGAATCCTGGCATGTGGGCCTGAGGGTGATTTTTATCGACTTTTCGATCGGGGTTAGGAATTGTTATAAATTGAATTTTAATGAGTAATTGAGCATGCATTTATGGGTTTGCATAATTATTGACTAGTTTTGGAGCGTTGTGCATCAATTTGAGTCATCGGAAGGGCTTGGAAGCCGGTTATGAATCTTCGAAGCGAGGTAAGTCTCCTTTCTAACATTGTAAGAGGGAATTGTCCCCATAGGTGGTATAATTAATTATGTCCTATTATTTGTGGGGGGCTACGTATGCACGAGGTGACGGGAGTCCGTGCGTAGCTACTATTATGCTTATGTCCGGGTAGTCTAGGACCCAAAAGCATGCTTTACTTGCCGTACTTATAATTTTACTGATAAATTAAGATGCTTGAATGTGTATACTTATGCGGGGTTGACTGTTTGAATGTGTAGACTTATGCGGGACGTACGCCACGGCGGGTTAATAGATGCATCTATGGTTCGCGTCGTTCGACCCTTCGGCAGTGCACATTTTATTATTGTTTGATCGGGCCGTACGACCTCGGCATTACTTGCGCATGATAAATTGTTGGGTACCTTCTGTGATTTGAACTATTTAATTGCCTAGAGACATAAGTTCTTAACTGAAATAACGGAAACTGAGATTATATTATGGAAGAAGTTGTCCTTTCCTGTTGTTATTTGTTATTTGATTATTACATCCATGCTTAGCATCACATTTAATTATGTTGAATTGACCTCTAGTATGTGTCAAAGTCGACCTCTCGTCACTACTTCTTGGGGTTAGGTGGGATACTTACTGAGTACACGTTGTTTTTGTACTCATACTACACTTAATGTGCATTTTTGTTGCACATGTATATCTAGTGGCCTAGCTTGGCGTAGTGGCACGGTGGATATGGGGACTTAGGTGAGCTGCACCTCTTGAGACGATCCACAACCAACAGAGTCTCCTTCAGAGTATTGTGTTGTATTTTCTCTACTGTCCCATTTATATTTCAGACGTTTATTGTTTCTCATTTATTTCCTAAAAATTGCTCATGCACTTGTGACACCGGGTTCTGGAATGACTTTGGGTTTAATTATTATTTGAATTTGTTAAGACATCGTTATTTACAAAGTAAATTCCATTAATTACAATTTAATGTAATAAAAGGAAATGGTTTCAAAATACTAAAATAGAGATTTAATCAACTTTTAGTGTTGGCTTGCTTGACAGTGGTGTCAGGCGCCATCACGACCTTTAATAGGATTTTTTATCGTGACATGGAATTTCAGCATATAGAACTAGTATAAATCATAACATAAGTGTTCATGTGATGATGGGCTATAATTGCGCATTTTAGTCGCTTATTACACTCTAATTTACTGCACTTTAATTGAGTTTGAACTTTAATCGCTAGTGTTTTGCACTAATTGTGTGTTTTATGCCTTGTAGGAGTGATTCTGAGCTATATAGATGTTATGGAATGAATTCAAGTGATTTGGAGCTTTGAAGTCTGAGTAAAAGTCCAAGTAAGTAAGCCGGGATCATGTTCGGGGATCAAATTTGATAATTAAGAACGAACGAAGACTCGAGTAGGCATATTGCGCACAGTCTAGTAAAATGGAAATAACCTTTTGCTCCAAACTCCATTTGGGCTATACAATATATGACTGGAAATCTAACTCAAAGGGATAAAACTTTCATGTTTTACGTTTTTCCAAATTCCAAATGGAACAGGGTGACAAATGCGCTAAACAATAAGCTTTCCAAATACTGCGTCTGAGACCGCGCCCGGACCACGACCGCGAGCGTCTAGACCTGAAAAATTGTCCTTTTTCACGTAGGAGAAGGTATAATTGTTTGGGACCGATCCTACTTGGTATATATACATGGAAAAACGGTATTTTGAGGAGGTTGGACAAACATTTGGCACAGATTCGACCTAAGGAGGCAGAGACACAATAGGAACAAAGCGAGGAATTCTTCTACGAGTTTTTCCTTCCTCTTCCTATTTTCCATCGTTGGTTATGACTTTTAGTATTGTATTTTCACATACTATTATGAATAGCTAATTTGTTATCTAGGGTTTTGATGGAACCTTTTGTAGGATAAATTCTTATTATGTTTTTATATAATTGAGCCGTTGAATTTCTCTACTTGTTCAACTACGTGTTTATTGTTGTTGATTGAATGGACATCAATTTACGGTGCCTATTTATTATGTGTTGCTTGAGAACGGATACATATTTAGGTGGTTGTTGAACAACGTCACTCTTAACGTATGTGAGAAATCAATATCGCGGGTTTAAAGGTAGGTTTAGAAATAACAAAGCCTTGACGTGGTCATAATGAGCGGTTCGATAAAGCCAACTAGCGTAGTTCGAGGGAATATGTCTAGTAAATTGTTGTAGTTGCTCGAGAGAGAATTACGGCACCTAAAGTGTCACGACCCCAAATCCTAACAGGTCGTGATGGCGCCAATCGTGGAACTAGGCTAGACAACCATCACATAACTATCCATTTGTTCTATTGTAATATTTCAAAAATCAATAACAAACAGCAAACAGAGTAATAAATAATTTCATCAAGTCTTTACGCCCCAATAACAATCTAACAGTCTAAGCAAAACCTCCCAAGACTAGAGTCAACATGGTCACGAGCATCTAAGAAATAAAACTAACTCTGCCAATGTCTTAATAAATGTCTATGAAATAAATACTGATACTAATAAAGGAAGGGAAATGGAGAAGCTTTGGACGCTGAACAGCTACCTCGAAATCCCGTAAGCTGTTGAATACGAACGAAGACAGCTACTACTCCGAACCGGTACCTGGATCTATGCACAGAGGCACAGGGAGTAATGATGAGTACGCCAACTCAGTAGTAATGAAAATAAATCACAGTCTGAGAAATACGAAACACACAGCACATATACACCAACTCACAAAAACAGTAAAACACCAAGTCACCATAAAGTATTCATCAAATACATAAGTTCGAAAACCAATTTCCAGAAATCCTTTGAAACAAGTATAATTTCAATATATCTCAGTATAACTCTCAGTAAAAACCAGTTTGAAAAACGAAGTGAATCGTAGTCAAAAACTCAGTAAAATCATCATAAATCTTCCCCTCGGGCCATAATCATTCTCCTAACAATTTCCCTCAGCATCTCACCATCACTCAGTATCAGCCCAGCAGGAAACCTCACTGTCACTCAGTATCAGCCCAGCGGGCAATCTCATAATCACTCAGTATCATCCCCGCGGGCATCACTCGCACTCACTAGGTACATGCGCTCACTAGGGGTGTGTACAGACTCCGGAGGGGCTCCTACAACCCAAGCGCTATAACAAGCCACATCATGGCATAAATCACTCACAATATTGGCCCTCGGCCTCTCTCATATCATAACATCCTCACAATATTGGCCCGCAGCCTCACTCAGTCAGACACTCTCAACATGCCCTTCAGGCCATAAATATACCGGGTTCTCGCCCCAAAACAGTGTTTCACTTTCAAGAAATAATATCAAAATACTCTGAGTGTCAAAACAATTATCAAGAAACGACTGAGTGAAAAACATAACATATCAAGTGAGGAAAATAGTAAAAATAGCCCCCAAGGGGTAAACAGATCGTCACTAGGCCCCAGACATGGCTTACAGCCCAAATTATATCAAAATATATATCAATACTATTAAGCATCGGCTTTAAAATCGGTTTTGCAACTCAATAGTTGCCTAAAAAAGGAGTATATCTCCAAATTTCCAATCTTTGCATTCCAAAACTCGTGAAAGGGTGCAGAGTCCGGGGTTTCATACCCTCAGGACAGGATTTAAAGACATTACTTACCTCAAACTAGCCCGGAAACTATTCCACTATACGCTTGCCTCTCGATTAAACTTCCGAGTGCTCTAAGTCTACCAAGTTCAGATTGTTATCATCAAATTGTTCTTAAGGAATGATATCCAATTGAAAAATACCAATTTTAGCTCAAAACCCGAAATTAGCCAAAACCCGACCCCTGGGCCCGCGTCTCAAAACTCAACAATTTTTATACCAAAATATTCTTCATCATCTCACGAGTTCGTACATAAAAAGAACGCTAAAATAGTTAGAGAATACATAGGCAAAATTCTAGGGAGCATAGTGGGAATGATTCCAACATTTGGGGAAATCATAACTCTAGACCTCCTTAGTTTTGTCTCAAATTTCATCCTTGTTAGTTGATAATTTTACTGATTTATAATAGTTGTTAGTTAACTATGTCATGACCCCAAACTGATGAGCCGCGACGGGCACCCGGTACCTGACACAACCGAGTACCAACATAACATATCTTTCTTATTACATTATCTTATACACGTGACAATCGGCCAAATATGCCAACATGATCATTCATAAACTTGAAACATAGGCTGACAAGGCCGTACAATATTTCACATAGACGACATACGTCTACAAGCCTCTAAAAGTACATAAATATCATAAAGGCCGGGATAGAGTCCCGCCATACCAAACATTACACGTTTAGATCATACTAACCAAACAAGCAACTCCGAAGCAAATGGAGTGCACCAACATCTTCCGATGAGCTGATAGCCTACTTGGAGGGCTTTTGACCTGTCTATCGGGACCTGCGGGCATGAAACTCAGCATCCCCAGGCAAAAGGGACGTCACTACGAATAATGTACTGAGTATGTAAGGCACATAAATAAATACATAAGAGACATGGAAGAGATATAGAGTAATTGACTCAACCTGTATGTCTGGATAACTCTGTAAATAATAAATCACTTTTAGCATCATGCATATGCGTATGAATGTCATGTTGTGCATAGGTATATGTTTCATAACATCATCAGCCTCTGAGGGCATCCCATCATATCATACCGGCCACAGTGGGCAAAATCATCATCGTATACCAGCTGATCAGGTGGTAGTGCGTATATAAGGCCATAACCTTTTCCATATACCATATCCCATATACATACATATATACGCGTATATAAAGCCGTTTGAATCATATATATATATATATATGCATACATATATACGCGTATATAACGTCGTTTGAATCATATTTCAGCAACTGTGGGCAACATCATCATCATATACCAGCTGATCAGGTGGTGGTGCGTATATAACCCCGTAACCTTTTCCCATATCCCATATACATATATTTACATATATACGCGTATATAACGCCATCTGGTCATGGGTCAATGTGCATATATGTAAATGCATGAAATGCATATGAAATACGTCAATGAAATCTTTCGGTACGTCATAAGGCCATTATGCCTCTGATTAATATCATGAAATAAACTTTACCAACATACGTATTTTCGAGACCCATGAACAGAAGATAATAATAATTCACATGGGGAAATCAAGAATATAGACACCCCTAGTATTTCTATAAATAGAGTAATTTATGGAAATCATGAGTTTGCTCGTTTCTTCCGTATAATTTGGACCATGCCAAAACAAAGAAGGGATAGCCTTAACATACCTGGAGTAGGAAAAACTCCGTATAATATTCTTGTCTAAGATTGCATCGTAATCTTTTAGAATCTTGAAATTTGCTTCAACAGAAATTAGCTACGGACCATGCAAAATTAGCTTTTGATTCCTTAGAATCTCGAATGAAATTGCTTCGAACGTTTCTTCTGTTCTATCGCTTGGTGAACCAAAGTTGGAACGGATTTAATCTAAAATTCCAACGTTTGGTTGAAGTTGTTCTGTTTCTAGCTTTTGAATGAATTTGATACTTAATTGATATATCATATTTGAGATCCCTACAATGATATATCTCAATTTCAGATTCTTGTAATGAGATAAGACTTCTAAGTCTTATCCTTTATAAAGTTAAGCTTTATATATTTCTTTGGTGTAGACACCTAACATAATTTGTTATGAGTCATTTTTTTTTTAAAATTGGTGGCCTTGTGCCACGTGGAGAGTGGGTGAATATTAGTAAATCTTTATCCACTTATTAGTTAACTGGGTAATGTCCCGTTACACGGTAATTAATATATTATCCGCATAATTTAAAAAAGATTACGACAAATTACTTAAAATATTACTCACTTTCCACATACCTTATACACCTTACTATCATGGCCATGTAGTACCTTGTATGACACTAGTCCATAAATACCGGATATTTTAGCTCGGGCCGTATTTTATCTCAAAATGCCAAACTTTGACAAAAATTCATTTTCTTAGACTTGCTCCTCCTTTAACCTTCATTAATTTACTAATGATTTGTGAAATAGCATAATTCTTATATTCCCCAAATAATCTTTTCCTTGGACTGATGTCAATTACCTTATGACAAATTCAACGTAAAATACTGTAGGGTGCAACACTGTCGTAACTTATTACTGCGAAGCGTAACATTACCGGAATGTAATACTACAGGGTGACATCATCATAACATATTATTGTAGAGCATAACATTATCATAATATAATACTGCAGGACGTAATATTGATGTAATATTTCGGGGTGTAACACCATTCTCCCCTTTGGAACATTCGTCCTCGAATGTTAACTAATGCTCTTATCATTTTCTTAACTTATATCTTCCGAATACTTTAGAACTTTCCTTGCCATCTAGGCGACTGTAGTGGGAATATGTCCAAAGTCTAGGGTGTTCCCCCTTTTAGTCCTTTTGCTCATATCATGACTTGTGGTCGAAATCTTCCTAATCTAGCAACTTCTGTTACTTCCTGTCATGCAGCCTGTATGACCTGGCTTTGTAGGTGCACTTATGCGATTCATATTTCCTTTTTCCTTTTATCTTTTATCTTTTAGTCAATCTGTAGGCCTTACTTTGTATGTACAAGGCTTAATAGGATGCCTCTCTGGCCTCTATAGGTATACTGAAGTCCTTTGCTCGATACTTTGTAGAACTTGCGAATATGGCCATATCTTATTTCATAGGTCTGGTTATCCAGTCATATGACTTTGCTGCATTTCCATGGGTTATAGTATACCGTAAATTATTTTTTTTCGTTTACTTCAATCTATCTTCACTGAGGTATGCTTACCAAGCTCCCAGTTACTTTTGTTACCTATCCTTTAGGTATAAATCTCAGTCCTTCAATACCCCTTCATTACCGTTCGCCTTAATATTAATGGCATAATCTCATGTCATACTTTGTAACTTGTATCTGACCATTGTTTATTCGCCTCAATATTGATCTATAATCCTCTACTTGAAGACTTGAAACTTCTTACATAATACATTACCGCTAGGGCTTACATTGCATTGAGGAATATTTGAAGTGATTTCCATAATCATATTTCATAGTGTCTCAATGTGATTCACCTTATGGGGGTATCCTAATTTCGTGCCGCCAGCGAAATCTTTTCTCCTTCTCTTTCAAATCATTATTCAAACGAAGGCCCAAACGTCATCCTTACCTGTCACAATTATACCCTTCATTTTATTACCGGGTCAGCATTTCATTCTTCCTAAATGCTATTAACCTTAGATTCCTTTGAGTTTATTCGAGCTATACTGAACTTTCAATAACTTAGAGAAAACATTATCTCTCTTGTTTTCATGGACTTAATCTTGAAGACTTATCCATTCCCATCACCTTTTTACTTTCCTTTCCTCACCCTTACTCATGTTTTCTTAATACCCTGTCGCTTTACCATACTTTAGCTTGTGACCTATAAATATCCATTTATGACACTCGCAACTTTCCTTCAACTTGCTTGTACAATATATTTCCTTATGTTATTCTGGAACGTCAAGTGATACATCACATCGTCTCCAACTCTTCTCTACTCTTCTAACTAGATCTCTTAGTACTTAGAAACCATAGGTTGGAAGACATGTCATCGACGATGCCGCTATCACTCCGGGTTATTGGATCCCGTGCTTATAGCCTTCTATCCGAAGTATGGACTATTCACGATTTTCTGCCTTGAGTATCTCGTACGTTGTTCACCTTTACCTTACTTACCTTAAAATTTCGCATCGTGTCTTCTATCTCTTTCCTGCCTCCCTTCCACCTAGGTGTAATTCACATCCATAACTTGAAGCTCTATTATAATACTCTCACCTCTGCTACATACACAATCTGATGGAAGCTTCGAATTGACTTCTTATGAGCCTGGTACTTCTTCTAACGGGCTTTCTTGTAGAGGCATTATAGATTATGGTTGTTGTGTTATTCCTCTTGAACATCTGATATTAAGAGTGATTCTATCATGTTCTCAAGCACAACTTCTATAACTTTTCTAGGTCCAATAATCAGACTCCTGATTTAATTGGGTGATGTAATTCTTTAGCTTCCTCATCCTTCGGATCCGCCTTTATGTAGGCTTAAGCTATCTTCCGATCTGTGGCTCATGGTATCAGTTATTACCTTGGCCTTTCATGGGTGTTATGGAATATCCATGATACAATCTTCTAACAATTCTATCCTTCGTTTATGACCTGGTCTCAATTCTTTCTTTTAACGTATACCAGAATCTTCTACGGTTGTATATGATGCACGTATAAAACTCCAAACTCTTAAGTGCGTTTATAACATCACCAACTCGGGATCATTGATCGAATAATTTCTTTTGTTCCTTCTTAGCTTTCTTCAATGTAAGCTTCTGGTCTTTTTGTCCCCTTGTTGCGTGCATACTTATCTTATCTTAGTTCCCACGCATGCTAGAGTTTTCGTGCAACTCATATGACCTTCGAATATTACTTTTAATTTTTCTTCCCGTTCATTATCCACGGTAGGGGACACTTTCCTTTGGAGTGCTTACACTGTTGTTGTGAGACTGTTGTTACATGACCCTTTCCTCTTTAGGTCGTTGTGCTTAAGGTTGAAACCTTCTTTCATATTTTCTCAGCTAGTCTTTCGTTATAGTACTTAGGGAGAACCCTTGATCCCTGTAAAGTGTTGAGCTTATTATGAACCTTTTTATTTCCTTCCTTGCCTATAATTATTCGTAGTTGCTTACCTTCATGCCCTTGTGCTTGTAGGGTTGCTTCTGAACTGATATTTTGACTATCTTCCTAGTGGCATTTTCTTTTATCTCCGTAACACTCATACGGTACCTTTAGCTACCCGACTCTTGTTTGAATATATCTCAAGTATTATAATGATATTCTTCGAGGCTGAACTCTCCATGTTGGGTTCTACTATGTTTATCTCACACGATCTGATGACTCGTCTGTAACCTCCTGTTTAGCCATAACCGGGATCTTCCTAAAAAATTACTAACTACTCGTTGGCCCATTCTTATATCAACATTCCTTGTAATCTTTCTTGTGCTATTTCCTTTGTCTTATCTTACGTCTCGCACTAGCTCCTTATTTATAATTAACAGCTAGGGTAGGAACCTTTACTTCCTCTCCTTGACGTCGTGCTTGCACAATATTCTTGAATCGTAGCGTATATGTAAGATTTGGATAAGTGTCGTCTCATTCCTCTTTCACTTATCACATTTTTCCTTTACCATTCCGCAGCTACTAGAACCACTTAATTCCACGTTACTCCATATTTCCCCCCTTTAGGGGTGTACTAAAAGCTGAAGCCACGAGGATCTACCTATAGATGTTTTACCCCTTCATCTTTGGCGTCGTTTCTCAACAACAATGATCCTTACTCGCCTTGCGGCAATTCTTCTGTACCAAGGATGACAAATTCCCTTACTCGCGAGGGTGACACTTAGCGTAACTGGCACATACGGTCTCTTAAGCTTAACTTTGCTCACATTGCTTGCTCTAGGGAAGCGTCTCCCTGAATGACTATTCTCTGAATTCATCGTGAATCTTCTTCTGTGGTCCATTCTATTACCGCCGGAACGAAATCTAAAATTCCCATGATGTCGAGTACTTTCCAATCATTCAGTCCCTAATTCATATTTAGTTTATCTGGTTTACCAATCCATACTGATTTCTGTTACTCTGGGGATTAACTCTCCCCTCTGGTAGTCGCGTTGGAGTCATGAACTTATTTCTCGAAATGAGGATATAACCTTATGGCCTATACTCTTTCGTCGTCTTAAGGCCCATCACCTTTCGTCTCTTACTTCATTTGACTATAGCTTCTGTAACACTCTACCGTTTTCATCCATGTATCACACCTTATTCATAATACTTCCTTATCTTTCTTCTCATTACTCTGCTAATATTTCTGCATATCCCTTTTCTTGTGAAAACTTCAATACGACATTCTTTCGCCTTTAGCTTCCCTTTTCTCCATCCACTGGCTCTTCGGGTTGCTTAATATTATCTCTCTACTAGGGACGTGAGTCATACTAAGATGATATTTATCCTTTCCAGGTTTCCAGTTCCTATGTTTGTAGCACTCATATCTAGCTGTACTATTTTAGAGTGCACCATCGGGGTGTCTGACAAGGAGATCTATTAGCACTTTATCCTTCAGAAATGTCAACTAACGCAAACAATATATTCCTCATATTGGGTAACTCTAACTCCAGCCGGATCCTGATATCCGTCCTTCTCTTATACTACTTATGTTAGCTTCCCTAGGGCATGAATGAGATGGGTGTGGCCAATTGTACATACCTTTCTTAGAATTGAAGGTAAATCAATACGCTTATATTTTTCTTCCAGAATTGTAAATATCGATAACCTTCATTAACTGGGTACCTCGTTCCCTTCTTCACTTTGCTCCTTTTACTTGTTGAAACCTGTGTCTAACTTCCGATCCTGTTATTCCTTTTTACCGTAAGAGTGGATAAGTATTCTTTCCTTAATGCTCCTTATGAAGAACCTTACACCTTTTAGCACGCACATGATCTGCTATAGACCTTATACTTACTTATCATAAGCATGATACAAAGCCGAGTTCCTCTAATTCAACACTTCCACAGCTATATCTCTTATCGATCATCTTTCTGAACGTAGGCATTGTCTTATTACGAATAAAAATAGAAGTTCGGGACTTGAATTCTTATAAGTGAGCTCTACCACACGATCTAGAGTAAGAAGAAAGAGTGACAGTCTTAAATGCCATGTAGCCTCCTGCTTATAAGTGTGGTGCACGACACACCCATAAACAAGACTCTACTAGACACGACTTGTAGACTCCCTAGGACAGAACTGCTCTAATACCACTTTTGTCACGACCCCAAACTGATGAGCTGCGACGAGCACCCGGTACCTGACACAACCGAGTACCAACGTAACGTATATTTCTTATTACATTATCTTATACACGTGACATACGGCCAAATATGCCAACATGATCATTCATAAACTTGAAACATAGGCTGACAAGGCCGTACAATATTTCACATAGACGAAATACGTCTACAAGCCTCTAAAAGTACATAAATATCATAAAGGCCGGGATAGAGTCCCGCCATACCAAACATTACACGTCTAGATCATACTAACCAAACAAGCAACTTTGAAGCAAATAGAGTGCACCAACATCTTTCGATGAGCTGATAGCCTACTTAGAGGGCTTTCGACCTGTCTATCGGGACCTGCATGCATAAACGCAGCGTCCCCAGGCAAAAGGGACGTCAGTACGAATAATGTACTGAGAGTGTAAGGCACATAAATAAATACATAAGAAACATGGAAGAGATATAAAGTAATTGAGTCAACCTGTGTGTCTGGATAACTCTGTAAATAATAAATCACTTTTAGCATCATGCATATACGTGTGAATGTCATGTCATGTATAGGTATATGTTTCATAACATCATCAGCCTCTGAGGGCATCCCATCATATCATACCGGCCACTGTGGGCAAAATCATCGTCGTATACCAGTTGATCAGGTGGTGGTGCGTATATAACGCCATAACCTTTTCCATATACCATATACATATACATACATATATAAGCGTATATAACGCCGTTTGAATCATATATATATATATATATATATAT
>ML259588.1:4978-28120 GCA_005239495.1 Nicotiana undulata | reverse complement strand
TATATATATTTATCATTGTTCCGGGCTAATTCATGCATCTGTGAGCCATGTGAGCGAGACTGGGGAGTAATGACTGAGTGAGGCCGAGGGCATGTTATTGAGACAGTTATGATTGGACTGCACACCGCAGCGATACTTTGATCATGCCTTCGTTGGCTTGATATAGCGCTTGGGCCAATAGGGCCCCTCCGGAGTCTTTACACCCCCAGTGAGAGCGTTGATATTGAGGATGGATCTTCCCTGGACATGGATCTTGTCCGAAGTTGGTGTTATGTGAGGGATGGATCGTCCCTGGACATGGATCTTGTCCGAGTGTTGTATTCCGGAGATGGATCTTCTCTGTGGGGCTGGATTGGCCTTTTCCTCAGTACTGAGTGACTACGATCACCGGTGTTTATGCATATTCCGGGATGGACTTTTGTGGGAGAGTTGTGAGCACTACGTGCATTTTCCACATTGTTGATATGTTGGCATGTAGAGCATATTGAGATATATCTGGCATATTCTGTTGTTATTTTCTGATAAACTGTGAACATGTCTAAATTTTGTACGCTAATGATTATAATTATTGACGTTTAGTCTGTCACTACCTCTCAGCTCATAGTTTGGGTTCGTTACTTCTGAGTTGGTGTACTCACGTTACCCCCTGCATCTTGTGTGCAGATCCAGGTTCATCGGGACCCGGTAGCGGTTGCTGATTTGCTGTCAGGGTTTCTTTTGGAGTCTTCGAGGTAATTTTCTGAAAACAAGTCTTTATTCAAGCAAAATGTGTGGCTTGCCTGATTCCACGACAGGCACCATCACGGCCGGGTGTTTTGGGGTCGCGACAGGATATGAATCATTATCTACAAATGCAGAGAATCTTAAACCATCCTTGAGCAAGCAACAAATGGAGAAAAGTGAGCTAATATACCTCTTAATGGGTGAATATGCATTCTGAGCTTAACAACTTTGCTTTTCAATTTCAGTTTTAGAGTCACTTTAGTCGCCATGATTCTGTAATATTTAATATTAAACAACGACTTGTTTGAATCGTAAATATTCTCCATAAAGTTGTCCAGAAGCTTTTCTCCTGTCAAGGCATAGAAGTCATATGCGAGATTCTAAAATTGCAAGTAATTCAATAGGCTTTTCTTGTACCTACAAAAAGTAGCATTGTTAAAAAAATCTGCTCTACATCAATGTGATCATTACATTAGATTCAAATAGAAGGAAGATGGATAAAGTTTGAAAGAGTGAAGATCCAAATTTTGATCTTTACCAAGAGAGAGTGCAAAAGACAAAGAAAGATTGCAGGAAACTCACCAACTCAATGGGCTCATACTTAGATTGAGTGATGACCAGAAAGAGTAAAAGAAATTGAGAAATCATCTGTTGTGGAGCACATGTCAAAAGAGAAATTGTAAAAATAGTTATCCAACGGTTTCAGTCATAAAATCAAACATCTTGGTGCAGAGAAATGTGTTGGTTACCCAATTCACCAAGTACCCAAATGATAAACACATGCATGTAGAAAAGAACAACAAAACTATTCGAGAAACAGAGTTAGTCTCATTTACCAGGGATCTTCAGTAATGTGTTAACTCTTTCAAATCGCTACAAAAGAACTAACATCAGCACGACCAATAAAGGACACAATAAAAGTATGAAACATGGATTTGTAATTTTCTACAATCAGAGAGTCAAATTGAAATTCTAATTCAAAAATGTGGAAGAATAGCAACACCAATTGAAGACGCTAAATAGTGGCTTTTGGTTTGTACCAAAGTCCAACTAGTGGCTCAATATAAAGGAAGAGCGAAGATATCAATTTACCCATAAAACAATTAATAATGATAGAAATACCCTTCGTCGTACTACAAACCTTCACTTACCAACATTGTTAGGGATCTCTAAATTTCAATTTAGCTGATCTCCGCATATGAACCACTAAAGGAGCCAAAAAATACCTTTTGCTTACTTGGTTGCACCTTGGACAAACAATTAGTTTTAGATGTATTTTCATTTTATACTAAGTTTGAAAAAAGGAAAAATAAGAGAAGGGATCACTCCTCCGGCAGTCGCTAACTATTGCGCCTTCGTTTCTTCTTACACCATTTCAGTCGATAAGGCTCTGTTATAGATACATGTCACATGCAAATGCTTCAGTACCAAACCAAAGTTTTCTTACAAGAATCTTACGTCTGGCAATCATTATATAAATGTACAAGCCACATATAAGAGACAATTTGAGTCTGGAGTCTTGTATGTTATACTGCATCTATGAAAAAAACAGATAAAATACAAATCATATAATTAGTTACAATAGCATACCCGAGAAAGTAGATCAGTAAACAAACAACAATTCCAATCCTGCATGGTCCATGATTTTAGGTTCAAGCGTTTTCCAAGAGCGCGGTGGAATGTTTCTCAACCCTATAAAATAAATTTTTGGGAGGTACACTCTGTCATTGATAGATTGGAGCTGCAAAATTTTAAATGACAACAGGAAGATAAGTGTAAATAGGATATTTCTACCTGCAGAAAGTCTTATATCTCTCAATTCCGCCATCATAAATCTCCCGCTTGAATAAAATTTCTCTGCAAGTCATAAAAAATGTGGCAAGCTAAATATTACATTAACTCAAGCAGGAAACTTCACACAATAAAACTAAAAATTAGGCTGAAGATACATAAACATATATATGGAATATGAACCTTTCTTATTTGTGATGATATTGCACTAAAACTTATGCTGGCCAAATGCAGAATCAGTGTTATGAAGTCACATTGTTCGGCTCGTTTCTCACTTTCTCATTTTAGACTGAAATTAAACAAAGATCAAGTGATTCACAATTTGAATCAAGTTCAAATGAACATTATGTTAAATGGCAGTCAATATAAGGTGAAAATAACAGTAGCATTTTATAACTCTTTCCTCTTGTTGAGATTTCTCCTAAAATCTCTGTAGTTCTTATATTTCCCATCTGTTTTGTAGCATAAGAAAGCTGAGAGAACCTCTAGTGCACCGTCACAAAAGTGTGCCTTGTGCGGCTTTTATTTATATAGGAATATGGACGCTTTTAAGTGCACCATGTAATAAGCAATATACCAAGAGAAGACATCACCAAAGCTTATAGTAAAAGTCAGTAAGACATGTCGAAAATGATAACCAGTGAATAGTTACTCTTGCACAAAACTGGGGAAATTACTAAGCTTTCCACTATTTGACTAGCTTAAAATAGTGGCACAAACAATAGTACTCAATGCAAAAAATGTTTTTTAGTTGATGCAAAAAATTGTATTTAGAGATGAACTGAATAACATTCTTCTCAGTTAACAATTAGCAGATACTAAAAATTTAGTAAAAATAATCTCTACATGAGAATTAGTGAAGATTGGCACATAAAAGCTCAAAATGGTACAACTTAACTTTGTAGGAACCAAAGTGTATTTTCATCAACTGGAGAAAAAAATCCTTCAAGTGGAGAACTAAGATTCTTATAAACAACAAAAAAATATTTTCTAGCCAGTCTCCTCTTGCTGCCCTTAAAGCATTCTTAATTCAAAAATTGTAACATTGATATTCTCATGATTCCTTCTTTTAGGACTTCAAATTGTAATGGTTAAGTTTTTCAACTGTTGGGCAGGACGTTTAGACCAATAAATGCGAGAGGCCTGCTAATCATGTCAAGTTCATGAGTGATAGAATACCTCAATTGTAGGATTTTTTCGTGTTTCAGATTTGGACACTGTTATGGTAAAGCTGCATGCTACTTTACTGAGCTATTATTGTGCTACTATATTACTTTAAGATAACACAAAAGTACAAGTGATTTCTAATAGCACAAAAGCATAATGAACCATAATCAAATGCAAAATTTATATTCCCACTGGCCTGCTAAAAAAGATTATCATTTCCAAAGTAAAATGAGATGTACGAATTCTCTTGATTCCTTCCTTCACAATTTCAGATCCTACTGGCTAGGAGATATTCAAGACTGCATTGCTATGCCATTTGAACGTGTTGACTAAAGAAGAGCAATTTCATAGGAAAATCAAAGCCCCACCATAAAGGTAGTCAAAGAGTAATAGCTTTTAAATACCTCAACATCAGAGTTATTTCTTATATTCATATTTTAACAGGAAAAATATTATAGAATTAAATGTTCTTTCACCAGGCTATTATTGCTCAGAGACTATATCACTTTGATATTGCACAAATTACAACTACCATTCAACAGCATAAAAGCAAAAGGAACAAAGAACACAGGCAAAATTTACAATTCTTCAAAGATTGAAAAGGATAAAATACCCTACTTGAAAAATAAAAAGGAAGAATATTATTCAGAGTTTATATATCCTTTTTGGCTTGATAATTTGCCGCAACATTTCTGGTTACAAATTAATATTGTTCAGCTCCTTCCAAATAATCCTCTCGCAAACACAAAAATGAAAAAAATGAGAAGACATAGTAGCAACTCAATTGTAGTCACAGTTACTTTATAACATAACTGACTTGTTACATGTGGGTAGCAATGGGTGTTCGTTACGGACTACCAAACCGGTCAAGTATTGTCTCGAAGTAACACTGCTAATTCCTGGTTGTTTTGAGAGACATTTGAAAAGATGCAACGATGATACAGGAACAAATGTTAAAGTGTTAATACTCAAATCTACAGAGATCTTCATAAATGTATTTTGTAAGAGGAATAAACATTACCTATCTAAAAACTGAATTTCTACTTTCTATATTCAGAAACAATATATATCAAGACGGTAATCCGAGATGGTAAGAAGATTGAGAGTTAAATTTCTAAACTACTGAAACCAATTAAGAAACATTATTAGACTTAATACAACAAACAGCGGGAAAAAAAACAGTCTACTTTCAAGATATACTTTTTTATTTCAAGAACTTTGGAGAATTCTAACAATGCAAAAATGAAAAAGAAAAATTACTCGATAGTGAGGCTCCATGACATATGTGGATAACATTATACTATCCATAGCCTACTATTTTGGGATAACTATATTTATTCGTAGTAAATATATAACCCATAAGCTACACAACATTTTCTTGTGAGAAATTTGATATTGCTATTAAGAAAATCTTTCAATCAACTAAGTCATGCCCATTACCTGCACTCTCCATCAATAAAGTCCATAATTTTCTAATCCTTCTTCAGAGCAAAGTGTCAAACACATAGAACATGTCAAAAGAAATTAAACACTCCAAATATTTCCACAATTTTCTATTCTAAGTGGATTCGAAAAATAGTTTCAGAGACTAATATAGTAGATGGGCATAGTAGCACATCAATACATAACATAGCAGAACGGGAAAAACTCACAAAACAGAGGAATATGCCGAATATGTTCATGATCGGCATTGTCGTAGAGGTTGATGCTTCTCTTTCTATGATCAAATGAGTGAATCTTGACATATATTTTGATCTTTCTCTGAGAATTATCACCAAAATATATACATAAAATTTTAGTGCAGACCAATATTGTATACAACAAATTATGACTTAGAAAAGCAAAATTAAGCAAATTAAAACACAATCCAAGTCGACACCCACAGTGGAAAAAACAACAACAAGATAAATAAGGGATATGCAAAAGAAATTGAAGCGAAGATGAGAGGGGAAAGAGTAATTGAAAGCCACGAAAAAGGAGAGGAAACTGAAGAAAACAATAAACAACAAAAATAGAATTACCGAGTGCACAGAAACAACTTCTGAAAATTGGAAAATAAAACATGAGCAGAAATCAAAGTGAAGCGCAGAGAGTAGAGATAAGAATGATAGAAGAACGACATGCAAGGGGAGATAAGTGAAATTTCACAAAAGGAGATTGTCACCAACACAATTGGTCTAGTGAATTCACTTATAGCACGTTTGGCCAATCTTTTTTTTTTGGCCAATCTTTTTTTTTGTCAAAAGTGTTTTATTTTTTGCTAAAAGTAAATTGAAGTGTTTGGCCAAGTTTTTGGAAGGAAAAAAATAGTTTTGGGAGAACCAGAACAGTTTTGGAGAAGCAGAAAAATGTAGTTTCTCTCCAAAAGCACTTTTTTTAGAAGCACTTTTGACAAAAATACACTTAGAAGCAGTTTTCAAAAGCTTGGTCAAACACTAATTAATACTCAAAAGTGTTTTTCAAATTAATTAGCCAAACACAAATTGCTTCTCACCAAAAGCACTTTTTTAGGAAGTACTTTTGAGAAAAACACTTCTCAAAATAAGCTGATTTTAGAAGCTTGGCCAAACGCGCTATTAATTTTATAAAACCTTTTTAATGATACTTAAGCTTTTGTCACAAGACATGAGAAAATAGCAAAATGTCAGAGGCAAGTTAAATTAAAATAGTTACATTTCTAAAAGAATAATCTACCAAAGTGTGTGTCTGGAACTAGTGTCACAAATTTATAGCCATCTAGTAGAAAGAATCAAAAGATATGTCTATCCTACTGTCTGAGAGGATATAGACAGAATAACAAAAGGGAAGACTCCAAAGTGCTGCTGAACTACATCAAGGGAAGCAGCTCACCGTGAAGCGTCTATCGACGGAAATCAAGAACGAGCTCTGGACTGATAACCAGATGCACCTGCCTCAGGACCTGTACAATTAAGTACAGAAGCGTAGCATGAGTACATAAACATTATGTACCCAGTAAGTATCCAGTCTAATCTCGAAGAAGTAGTGACGAGATGTCGACTTGACACTTACTAAGGCCAAAACAATATATTTAAATGTAAGTCTAAGCATGAATAGCAAATATGAATAATTAACAAAGACAAAAAATGCCAAGTCTTCCCAAAAGTATATTTATGTGTCAAACTCCTATCATACATGTTACTGATTTGTTTTCCATGACATTTAACAGTTTAACAATCAGGGAAATATATCAAGCAAGTAGCATGTGCATAGTGTGCCGAGGACGTACGGCCTAATCCAACAAAATAATAAATGTGCATTGCCGAAGGGTCGAACGACACGAACCATAGATGCATCTATTAACATGTCGAGGCGAACGACCCGCTCCCATGAGAGTAGTGGAAGAAATCACCCCGCTCGCGGAATATAATTGTGAAGCGGTTTCACATAAGCATAACACATTTTCTTAATCCATTTCTTTTCAAATTAAAGATTTACTTGAAACCTTTAAGTTCTTAGGTTATCAATATAAACTTCTGTTCAAAGGAATTAACATATGTAATTTAATCAACAACGTTCACAAGGCATGGTGTAAACCTAACTACCCAGACATAACAAGAATAGTCACTACGCACGGGCTCTCGTCACTTAGTACGTACGTGGTCCCCCACAAGTTATTTACATAATCAATTATATCACCTAGGGGAATGTTCCCTCTTACGATGTTAGAAAGGAGACTTACCTCGTTTCAAGCCTACTTCCCGATTCAAGATTGCGTCTGAATCTCCAAATTTGTCGCCCAACAACTCTAAACTAACCAAACATTGCATGAATTAATCAATCTATGTTCGAAAGTTCACAATTTCCTATTTAGATGGCTACCCAACCTAGTTTTGCAAGATTCCTAAAATTCACCCTCGGGCTCACATGCTCGGATTCAGAAAATTTACAAGGCAAGTTGTTACCCATAACCTAAGGATCAATAATATATGATTTTTACTAGATTCCCTAACAAATTTCGCAGTTGAGTCCTAGTTTTATCAAAACCCTAGGTTTAACTCTAAACATATGATTTTCATTAATTTTTGTGTGTTAATCTATCCAAAACCAAGTATTAAACTCACTTTTAAGTATAAAGTAACTTACCTCTCAATGCTAGGTCGGATCTCCCCTTTGAAAGCTCCCAAATCGCCCAAGGATATAATAAAATGACCCCAAATGCGCCTAAGTCTCGACTTTAAGACAACCTCACTACCTCCAGTGCTTTCGCACATGCGGTCTCGCTTCTGCGGAAAATCGTCTGCATCTGCAGAAAGGGGACAAGCGAGCAGGGATCGCACCTTCGGAAGGGAGCCCGCACCTGCGGCTTCGCTTCTGCGAGAAAAGAACCGCATCTGCGAAACCTGGGCATCCGCTCAAAAGCCGCATCTGCGAGGTTTGGACCGCTTCTACGGTCTCGCACCTGCGGCTGGCCAACCGCAGGTGCGGTCGCACCAGATATGGTGCACCAGCAGCTCTTTTAGATCTTGAACTTGCCTCGCGCGACGTCCGAATAGCATCCGAGGCCCCTGAGGCCTCATCCAACTATACCAAAAAGTTCTAAATCATAACACATACTCGCTCGAGCCTTCGGAACGCCCGAAACAACAGTAAATCTAAGAATTATACCCCAAAATCAACTAAATTTAACTTATGAACTTTAAGTTCTTAAATTCACTTCCAACACGCCGAAACATACTTATACTACTCGGAATGACACCAAATTTTGCGAGCAAGTCATAAATGACATGAGGGAACTATTCCCGATCTCGGAATTCCGTTCGGACCTCGATACCACAAAAACACGTTCCAAACCTCAATTTCCGAACTTAATGAATCATATTTCAATATTTGGGGCTGAAACGCTCCCGGGTTATCCAAAAATCGTTTCGAACATACACCCAAGTCCGAAATTATCATACAAACCTACCGGAATCTTCAAAACCTAATTCCGAGGTCATTTACTAAAAAAGTTGACCGAAGTCAAACTAGGCCTCTAAGGCCAACCTTAAGGAACTAAGTGTTCCTATTCCACCCCAAACTCTTCAAAATCCCAAACCAACCATCCCCACAAGGCATAAATCAGTAAAAGCAAGTACGGAAAGTCTTATTTGGGGGTACGGGGTTCTAGAAAGTAAAACGACCGGACGGGTCGTAACATTCTCCACCTCTTAAACAAACTATCGTCCTCGAACGAGTCTAGAATCATAACTGGAGTGCTGAACAAGTGTGGATATCTGCTCCGTATGTCCTCCTCGGACTCTCAAGTCGCCTCCTCGACTGGTTGGCCCCTCCACTAGACCTTTACGGTTGAAACCCTCTTAGACCTCAATTGGCGATCCTGCCTTTCAATAATAGCAACTGGCTCCTCCTCATAGCCCAACCTCTCGTCTAGCTGAATGGTACAGAAATCTAACACATGGGAGAGGTCGGTGTGTTACCTCCGGAGCATGGACACATGAAAGACCGGATGAACTCTGGATAAACTGGGAGGTAAAGCGAGCTCATAAGCAACCTCCCCAACTCGCCTTAACACCTCAAATGGACCTATATACCTTGGGCTCAGCTTGCCCTTCTTTCCGATCTCATAATACTCTTCATCGACGAGACCTTCAAGAAGACCTTCTCATCAACCATAAATGATACATCACGCGCCTTCTGATCCGAGTAACTCTTCTGTCTGAACTGAGCTGTGCGAAGCCTCTACTGAATCAACTTTACTTTTTCCATAGCATCCTTCACCAAATCGGTGCCATATAACTTACTCTCGCCAGGCTGCAACCAACCGATGGGAGAACGACATCGTCGACCATACAAGGCCTCAAATGGAGCCATTTTTATGCTGGACTGATAGTTGTTGTTATAAGCAAACTCGGCCAGGGGCAAGAACTAATCCCACTGCCCTCCAAAGTCAATCACACATGCTCTGAGCATGTCCTCCACTATCTGAATTGTCTGCTCTGATTGCCCATCGATCTGAGGGTGAAATGATGTGTTGAGCTCTACCCGGGTGCCTAACTCACTCTGTACTGCTCTCCAGAAGTGCGAGGTTAACTGAGGACCTCTGTATGATATAATGGACACAGGCACACCGTGCAACTGAACTATCTCCCGAATGTAGATCTGGGCTAACCTATCTGAACTATAAGTAGTAGTTATTGGAATGAAATGTGTCGACTTGGTCAACCTATCCACAATTACCCAAACCGCATCGAACTTCTGCAAAGTCTGTGGCAGCCCAACTACAAAGTCCATAGTGATGCGCTCCCATTTCCACTCAGGTATAGGCATCTGTTAGAGTAGGCCTCCTGGCCTTTGGTGCTCATACTTAACCTGCTGAAAATTTAGACACCTAGCCACATACTCCACTATGTCTTTATTCATCCTCCTCCACCACTAGTGCTGCCTCAGGTCACGATACATCTTCGTAGCACCAAGATGAATAGAAAACCAGGAACTGTGAGCCTCTTCTAGAATCCTCTCCCTTAGGCCATCAACATTAGGAACACATAGACGACCTTGAAGTCGTAGAACACCATCCAATAGAAACCTCCTTGGCACCACCCTGTAGTACTGTCTCCCGGAAAACTGCCAAGTGCGGATCATCAAATTGCCGAGCCTTGATTTGTCCCAACAATGAAGACTGAGAAACAACGAATGCAAGAACTCGGCTGGGCTCTGAAATGTTCAGCCTCACAAGTCTGTTAGCCAAGGACTGAATGTCCAAAGTTAGTGGCCTCTCTTCTGCTGAGATAAATGCCAAGCTACCCATACTCTCTGCCTTCCTCCTTAAGGCATTTGCGACCACATTCGCCTTGCTTGGATGATAAAGAATAGTGATGTCATAGTCCTTTAGCAACTCAAGCCATCTACGCTGCCTCAAATTAAGATCCCTCTGCTTGAACAAGTGCTGCAAGCTGCGGTGGTCTGTATAGACCTCACAAGACACGCCATACAAGTAATGCCTCCATATCTTAAGAGCATGAACAATCGCTGCCAACTCCAACTCGTGCACAGGGTATTTCTTCTCATGAACCTTCAACTGACATGAAGCATATGCAATAACTCGCCCCTCCTGCATCAACACACATCCCAAGCCAACGTGTGAAGCGTCGCAATAAACTGTGTATATCCCCGAATCGTAAGGCAACACCAGAATTGGTGATGTGGTCAACGCTGTCTTGAGCTTCTAGAAGCTCGCCTCACACTTGTCAGACCATTGGAATAAGGCACCCTTCTGGTTCAATCTAGTCAGAGGGGCCGGAATGGATGAAAAGCCCCCCACAAACCGGCGATAATAACCTGCCAATCCCAAGAAGCTCCTGATCTTTGTCGCTGAAGTAGGGCGTGGCAAACTCTAAACTGCTTTAATCTTCTTAGGATCCACATTGATACCCTATCCGGATACTACATGTCCCAAGAATGCCACAGTATCCAACCAAAACTCGCACTTGGAGAACTTAACATTCAACCTTTGTTCCTGCAAGGTCTGGAGCACTACTCTCAAATGTTTCTCATTCTCCCCCAGGCTACGCGAGTAGATCAAGATGTCATCAATGAAGACAATGACAAAAGAATCAATATAAGCCCTGAACACCCTGTTAATCAAATCCATGAATGTTGCTGGGGCATTGGTTAAGCCAAAGGACATCACCAGGAACTCATAATGACCATACCTCGTACGAAAGGCAGTCTTTGGAACATCCGCGTCCCGAATCTTCAGCTGATGGTACCCTGATCTCAAATCAATCTTAGAAAACACTCAAGCACCCTACAACTTGTCAAATAAATCATCGATGTGCGGCAAGGGGTACTTGTTCTTGATGGTGACCTTATTCAACTGGCGGTAGTCAATACACATCCGCATAGTCCCATCCTTCTTCTTCACAAATAGCACTGGAGCACCTCAAAGGCGATACACTCGGTCTGATAAACCCCTTAGCTAACAACTCCTCAAGTTGTTCCTTCAATTCTTTTAATTCCTTCGGAGCCATGTGGTATGGTGGGATATATATAGGTTGTGTGTCTGGAGCTAAGTCAATGCAAAAAATCAATGTCACGATCTGGTGGCATGCTGGAAGGTCTGAAGGAAATACATCAGCAAACTCTCGAACCACTGGCACTGAATCAATCCTCGGAGACTAGGCGGTGGTGTCCCGCACATAAGCAAGATAAGCCAAACAACCCTTCTCGACCATACGTCGAGCCTTCAGAAAAGAAACAACCCAACTAGCTACACTAACTGAGGATCCTTTCCACTCCAATCTCGGCAACTCAGGCATGGTCAGGGTAACAGTCTTGGCATGGAAATCTAGGATGGCATGATAAGGAGATAACCAATCCATGCCTAGGATGACCTCAAAATCAGTCATATCAAGTAACAAAAGGTCCGCTCTAGTCTCAAACTCATAGAATGTGACCACACAGGATCGATAAATCTGATCCACAACCACAAAATTTCCCACAGGGGTGGACACATAAACAGGAGTACCCAAGGACTCACGAGGAATATCCAGGAAATGTGCAAACAAGGATGATACATATGAATAGGTAGAACCTGGATCAAATAACACCGAAGCATCCCTACCGCATACCGAAATAATACCTGTTATCACGACATCTGAGGCCACTGCATCTAGTCCGTCCGAGAAAGCATAGAATCTGGCTGGAGCGCCGGCTGACTAGCTTTTGCCCGACTGAACAGGAGATGGCTGAGCTCCCCCTGCCTAGCCTCCACCTCTAGGACGACCTCTACCAGTCTGCCCTCAATCTATGGGTGGTCGGACTGCCGGTGCTGAAACCATAGGCTGATGAACCTGTTGTACTGCCTTGCCCCGAAGTTTGGGACAAAGACTCTTCATGTAACCTGGATCCCCACACTCATAACAACCCATCGGCACCATAACCTGTTTCCCTGAGGAAGAACCCTGAATAGTTGGAGGACGATATGAACTTTATGGCATAACACTAAAATAAGAGCTGGAAGATCCTTGATGACCAGAATACCCGCCGGAGGAACCCTGAATAGCTGGTGGGCGATAAGAACTCTCCGACATCGCGCTGAAATAAGGCCTCACTGGAGCACCTTGAAGAGGTGGTGGGGGTACTGAATATGGGGCCCTGCTGGGCTGGCCCCTACCAAACTGACCTCTGCCCCTAGACGAGGCACCTCTAAAATCTCTATAAAATCGAGCTCTCTTATCCTGTTGTCACTGATCTTTGCTCCTCAAACGATAGCCCTTAATCTTGCGAGCGATCTCCACTACAAGCTGATAAGGAGCCCCCATCTCCACCTTTCGGGCCATGCTGGCCCTAATACCAGTGTGCAAACCTGCTACAAACTTCTGCACTCTCTCTGCGTCAGTAGGAAGTATCATAATTGCATGACGAGACAACTTAGAAAAACCTCGCCTCGTTGTCGGTCACTAACATCTGACCCTGCTCCAGCTGCTGAAACTGATACCGCAGCTCTTCTCTCTCACAGGGTGGAATATACCTATCCAGGAATAACTGAGTGAAATGCTCTCAAGTGATGGGACGAGAATACGCTGGTCTGCCAAGAACATAAGACTACAACTATCTACGGGCCTTGCCCTCTAGCTGGAAAATAGTGAAGTCAACTCCATGAGACTCCAATATCCTCATGTTGTGCAGTCCGTACCTACACCTATCAATAAAATCCTGAGCATCCTCATGACGCTCGCCTCCGAAGACAGGAGGGTGCAATCTGGTTGTTGTTGTTGCTACTGGCTGGGGCCCACCCGCGGGCAGTGTACCCGGAGTTTGATAGACCGCGGTTGCATGTCCTAGGGCTTGGGCAGTAGGGGTCTGTGCTCCACCTCCCGCCTGAGATGTGGCCGGGTCTGCTGAAAATAAACCAGTCTGGGTCATAGTATCCATGAACCGCATCATACGGACCATAACCTCCTAGAATCTCGGCGCCGTCATGAAATCCACCGGAGCAGGATCTGTTGTGGGTGCCTCACCATGCTCCTCAATAATAGGATCCCTTGATGGATCCACTGGTGGTGCAACTGGGGCAGCCCTGGGACGCCCTCGTCCCCTACCTCGGGCCGATGCCCTCCCCCGGCCTCTAACGACGGGGGTAGCGGCCCCTCCTGGGTCCGAGACATCGGTTGTGCGCGTCCTCACCATCTATGAGAGAATAGAAGAGTGAGATTTAGAATACTATCAACTGCACAATAGAAGATGAATAATGAGAGATTTCCTAACACCCTATAGTTTCCCGAAGATAAATACAGACGTCTCTGTACCAATCCCCGCAAGACTCTATTAGGTTTGCCTGTAACTTGTGAGACCTATGTGAACCTAGAGCTTTGATACCATGTTGTCACGACCCAAATCCTAACCTAGGTCGCGATGGCGCCCAACACTAGTGTCAGGAAAGCCAACAAAATTGGTCCAGTGAATTCCACTTAATTTTATAAAACCTTTTTAATGATACTTAAGCTTTTGTCACAAGGCATGAGAAAATAGCAAAATGTTAGAGGCAAATTCAATTGCAATGATCAAGAAGTTAAATTAAAATAGTTACATTTCCAAAACAATAGTCTACCAAAGTGTATGCCAGGAACTAGTGTCACAAGTTTATAGGCATGTAGTAGAAAGAATCAAAAGATATGTCTATCCTACTGTCTGAGAGGATATAGACAGAATAACAAAAGGGAAGACTCCAAAGTGCTGCTAAATGGCATCAAGAGAAGCATCTCACCGTGAAGCCTCTACCGACAAAAATCAAGAACGGGCTACAGACTGATAACCAGATGAACTTGCCTCAGGATCTAAACAATTAAGTACAGAAGCATAGCATGAGTACATAAACATTATGTACCCAATAAGTATCCAGTCTAATCTCGAAGAAGTAGTGACGAGAGGTCGACTTGACACTTACTAGGTCCAAAATAATATATTTAAATGTAAGGCTAAGCATGAATAGCAAATATGAATAATTAACAAATACAAGAAATTCCAAGTCTTCCCACAAGTATATTTATGTGTCAAACTCCTATCATACATGTTACTAATTCGTTTTCCAGGACATTTAAGAGTTTAACAATCCCCAAAATATATCAAGTAAGTAGCATGTGCATAGTGTGCCGAGGACGTACGGCCCGATCCAACAAAATAATAAATATGCACTGCCGAAGTGTCGAACGACGCGAACCATAGATGCATCTACTAACTTGTCGAGGCGAACGGTCCGCTCCCATGAGAGTAGTGGAGGAAATCACCCTACTCGTGTAATATAATTGCGAAGCGGTTTCACATAAGCATAACACATTTCCGTAATCCATTTCTTTTCAAATTAAAGATTTACTTGAAACCTTTAAGTTCTTAAGTTATCGATATAAACTTTCGTTCAAAGGAATTAACACATGTAATTTAATCAACAACGTTCACAAGGCATGGTGTAAACCTAACTACCCAGACATAACAAAAATAGTCACTACGCACGGACTCTCGTAACTTAGTACGTACGTAGTCCCCCACAAGTTATTTACATAATCAATTATTTCACCTAGGAAAAAGTTCCCTATTACGAGGTTAGAAAGGAGATTTGCCTCGTTTCAAGCCTACTTCCCGATTCAAGATTGCGTCCGAATCTCCAAATTTGTCGCCCAACAACTTGAAACTAACCAAACATTACATAAATTAGTCAATCTATGTTCGAAAGTTCACAATTTCCTATTTAGATGGCTACCCAACCTAGTTTTGCAAGATTCCTAAAATTCACCCTCGTGCCCACATGCTCGGATTCCGGAAAATTTCAAGGCAAGTTGTTACCCACAACCTAAGGATCAATAATATATGATTTTTACTAGATTCCCTAACAAATTTCGCAGTTGAGTCCTATTTTTATCAAAAGCCTAGGTTTAAATCTAAACCCATGATTTCCATTAATTTTTGTGTGTTAACTACCCAAAACCAAGTATTAAACTCCCTTTTAAGTAGAAATTAACTTACCTCTCAATGTTAGGTCGGATCTCCCCTTTGAAAGCTCTCAAATCCCCCAAGGATATAATAAAATGACCCCAAATGCGCCTAAGTCTCGACTTTAAGACAACCTCACTGCCTCCAGCGCTTTCGCACCTGCGGTCTCGCTTTCACGAAAAATCGTCCGCATCTGCAGAAAGGGGACAGGCGAGCAGGAGTCGCACTAGCGGAAGGGAGCCCGCACCTGCGGCTCAAATTCTGCGAGAAAAGAACGGCATCTGCGGAACCTGGGCATCCGCTCAAAGGCCGCATCTGCGAGGTTTAGACCGCTTTTGGTGCACCAACAACTCTTTTAGAGCTTTCACTTGCCCCGTGCGATGTCCGAATGGCATACGGGGCCCCCGAGGCCTCGTCCAACTATACCAACAAGTTCTATATCATAACACAGACTCGCTCGAGACTTCAGAACGCCCGAAACAACAGTAAATCTAAGAATTATACCCTAAAATCAACTAAATTTAACTTATGAACTTTAAGTTCTTAAATTCACTTCCAACACGCCGAAACATACTTATACTACTAGGAATGACACCAAATTTTGCGAGTAAGTCATAAATGGCATGACATAACTATTCTCGGTATCAGAATTCCATTCGGATCTTGATATCACAAAAACACGTTCCAAACCTGAATTTCCGAACTTAATGAATCATATTTCACTATTTGGGGCCGAAACGCTCCCGGGTCATCCAAAACTCATTTCTGAAACTTTCAAAACTTGATTCCGAGGTCGTTTACTAAAAAAGTTGACCGAAGTCAAACTAGGCCTTTTAGGCCAACCTTAAGGAACTAAGTGTTCCTATTCCACCCCAAACTCTTCCAAATCCCGAACCAACCATCCCCACAAGTTATAAATCAGTAAAAGCAAGTATGGGAAGTCTTATTTGGGGGCACAGGATTCTAGAAAGCAAAACAACTGGTCGGATCGTAATAGAGATGCACCGACAATATGCACAACCAGCCGAAAGGCACGTAAAGTCTTAGCAATCTGGATGTAAAACCTCTATAGCCGAGGAAATCTATAATGGATTTACCGGCATAATTGAATAATTGAATAATAAAATAAATAAATAAATAAATAATGTTTATTTTCCATCGATGCATTTGTATTAGCTGAATTCATATAAAATGAAAATGGATTTCGACCAAACAACGTCCATAAGGACCAATTGCAATATTGGGGCTCAATCTGCGTTCCTAAAGGGGGAAAGAGAAGGATACCACACCAAAAATAAATTGTTGCATGTGATAGAAAAGCCTCAAATCACATACCATCTAAAGTTTTCCAAGCCAAGATACTGGTCTGATTGCGTCCATAGCAAAATAAAGGAATCAGCCTATTTAGCAAGCCCATTTCTCAATTTCTCCGTAGCGAGAAGTAATCGATAACACCAAAAAAGAATAGGAAAAGGGAAGAGGTCGAAATCCAGTAGAAAATACTAAAAATGGGAAGAGGTTGAAGAAGCACTCATGAGAGAGAGAGAGAGAGAGGGAAACAACTAACAGAGAGAAGGCGAAAAAGAAAGAAAAATAAGGCAACTAAAATATGAAGAAAAGACAAAGAGCATGTCCATAATTTAATACGTAGAAAGGAAATGAAAAATGAAGTGTTATTTGCCCTCACTTTGGATTTTATTTACGTAAAAACCATCAGGACGACGAAGAACCTTTACTTATTATATAGTTAAATTAAAAATACGAGCTAATACATATCGCCTTATGCACTAGTTATATCCAAGTGGTTAGTATTGTACGTTGTGGCGAATTAAAATTAACTGTCGTAACAAAGCTTACCAAGAGCCCCACTATTTGACCACAAGATAGGACATGAAAGCACTTTGGTCTTAACTCTTAAATCGTGGAAGAGAGCATTGTTTTTGTGTGGTAAATGATATTACACAGCAATCAAAAAGAAGAGTTTCCAACTTTCGTAATTCAATTGGAAGGAATAAAATAGTTTATTTTTTTCCTTCAACATGTTTAGTGAAAATTGCATCGTGAACAACAAAAAAGAAAAAAAGATAAATAAAGAATTTTTTTTTGCTAGGATTAAACATCTCTAGTCTCATGGTTAGTGAGCTTCCTACCTTCTACAGTTAAGGTAAAATGTAACGACCCGACCGATCGTTTTGAGAGTTAGAGCCCGAATCCCCTATTAACAGTTTTCCCCAATTCTTATTCTGCTATTTTGGTTGCCGGGAGGGTCCGTGTTGAGCTTTTGAAACGAATTGAGACCACTTAGTCTCTTATTTGAGAGTTTAAGTTGGAAAAAGTCGATCGGATGTTGACTTGTGTGTAACGACATCGGATTTGAATTTTGATGGTTCCCTTAGCTCCGTGAGGTGATTTTGGACTTAGGAGCACGTCCAGAATGTGTTTTGTAGGTACGTAGTAGATTTTGGCTTGAATTGGCGAAAGTTGGATTTTTGGCGATTTCGGTCGGAAGTGAAAATTTTGATATCAAGCCCAGAATGGAATTCCGGAAGTGGGAGTAGGTTCGTAGTGTCATTTTTGACTTGTGTGTAAAATTTGGAGTCATTCGTACAAGGTTTGATATGTTTCGGCGTCGTTTGTAGAATTTAAAAAATTCAAAGTTCCTTAGGCTTGAATCCGTGCATAATTCATGTTTTTATGTTGTTAAATGTGGTTTGAAGGTTCGTCTATGTTCGTATGATGTTTTAGAATTGGTTGATATGTTGGGTTGAGGTCCCGGGGGTCTCGGCTGTGTTTCGGATGCTTAACGGATGAAGTTTTTCATTTAGAGAGTTGCTGAAGATACCTAGTGTCTGGTGTTTCGCACTTGCGGAGTAGAGACCGCATATGCGGACTCGCACGTGTGAAGGGCCAGGCGCAGGTGTGGGAGTTGGAAGCTTTTCCAGGGGTCGCAGGTGCGAGGATGTTCCACATCTGTGATGCCCGCTGATGCGCCCAAGACTTCGCAGGCACGGTTGAAGACCTCAGGTGCAGGCAGTATTCCGCAGGCGCGCATGCGCAGGTGCGACCCCTCTTTCCGCAGATGCGAACCAGCCCCTTTTAGTGAATTTCGCACCTGCGATGGATTTTTCGCAGGTGCGAACCAAGGCCCGCATGTGCGAAGATCGCTGGGCAGAAAAGGGGACATAATCAAGGGTTATGTTCATTTCACTCAATTTTAATTTTTTGAGCTCGGGAGAAGCGATTTCTTGAGGGATTTTCAAAAGAAACTTTGGGGTAAAAATTCTTAACTTTTTTGGTTGTATTTCAATAATCTATAGTCGTTTTCTCCATTTAATATCGGATTTGGATTGAAAAAGTGGGAAGATAGGGGAAAAGTTCCGCAATCGAATTTCTGAGTTTTGGATGGGTTTTAGACATCGGATTTAGATGATTTTTGTACAAGTGATCTTGGGAGTGAATGGGGGTTCTATATTTGTAACTTTTACCCGATTCTGAGCCGTGGGTCCGGGGAGGCTTTTGCGGCGTTTTTCCTACTTTCTTGCTTTAGCTTCGAATTCATTAGCTAAAATAGTTACTCTTAGCTATATTTATGTTATGTAATTGATTTGATTAGATTTTTGCCATTCGGAGTTGGATGCTTGTGACAAGAGCGTGATTTTGGATTAATTTGAGCGCTTCGAGGTAAGTCGCTTGCCTAAACTTGTGTTGGGGGAACTTCCCCTTAGGATTTTGGTACTGTTTGATGAATGAGCGCCGTGTACGTGAGGTGACGAGTACGTACACGGGCTATTGTTGTAAAAACTCTGTTTGTCACTAAATCATAAACTGTTTCCCTTGTTTGAACTGCACTAGTATGTATAATTACATTGTTTAGATTAGAAAAGCATGCCTACGTGTTTTTACTGTCTACTTGAAATTTTGTGCAGCATGTTTAGAGAAACTCCTATTTTTCCTTGGTTGTATTTATCCTAAACTGTAAATTTTGATGTTATAACTATTATGTCATTGTTTGAGCTGCATATTTACTTTGGGACTACAGACGTATTCCGGGAGATCCCTCTGTATTGCATACTTACTTTTGGACTACGGACGTATTGTGGGAAATCCCCCAGCACTGCAAATACTACTTTTCAAATATCATTTGCTAAAATATACTTGCCCAAATACTGCTTTTCAAATATCATTTGCCAAAATATATTTTTCATTTCGAATCTCTTCAATGATTAACCATCGGGACCCAGTCCGTAACTCAATAGATAACTGCTCAATACGAGGGAAAAGTCTCAGGTCTAAGCCTGTAGTCCCAATGCAACTACTCAAAGCAATGCAATATGAGGGAAAGGCTCAGGTCTCTGCCCGCAGTCCCTATGTATGCAATGCAATATGAGGGAAAGGCTCAGGTATCTGCCCGCAGTCCCTATGTATGCGATGCAATATGAGGGAAAGGCTCAGGTCTCTGCCCGCAGTCCCTATGTATGCGATTCAAGATGCAATGCAGTGCGCCAAAAGAAAACAACCAGAACACAACAAAAGATTGCACAAGCCACAATGAACACCCCAGCAAAACAGGAAGGCAAAATGCAAGGTGCAGCGATAAGTTCAACACGAGAACTCCAATCAAAGTAGTGGCAACCTCACTCACAAGCAGGAATCACTTAAGGGGGAAAATCAAGTATCAATGTAACAATGTAATGAGGAGGGAACCTAACAATATAGCAATGATTCGCAATACTCAAGTCAATAAATAGAGTACCAATCATCCCGGCAAGGGAAGAAACTATAACCAATCTCGCCTAACAGTTCGTTTCACGGAATAAGCTCAGCTAAAGCAAATATTCAATAATGAGAGGCACCAAGGAAACACCTCCATTACGGATGATGGTCAACTATACCTAAATAACATTTAAGGTGAATCATGTAAATCATCATGTACGACTCACGGCATGTTTGACGCCAAACGATAGATATTCCAATTCCTGTTAACAATTATACGACTAGATGATACTAATTCTAATCAATTAGGCAGTTTATAACGAAATTTTAGCATAATGGTAGGAGAGGGAAAAATATTCAGCTAAGTCAAATTCATATCAAATAATCAACAAAGAGGATCGAAGTCAAGAAAAAAAAATCTAATTCAAACAGAGGAAGATGAAACTAGTAATCAGAACTCAACCATAACAGCTACTACTTCATTCGCCGGAGATATAGGGACCTAAGAATCCTAAAAGGCCATTTAATTGCAAATAATTCTGAGTACGCACTCGTCACCTCGCGTACACGGGCTCCAATCAACATAGAAGACTCAAATCCTAAGGGGTAGTTCCCTCACACAAGGTTAGACAAGATACTTACCTCAAAGACGACAACCGGTACTCGAAAATGGACTTCTCGGGCGGAAAGACCTCCTCAAAATCAACCAAAACAACTTCAAAACACACATAAATTGTATAAGGAACTATTCCGAATAATAAAATTTCAATCTTTACTAATTTATAAAAATCGACCCAAAAATCGACCCCTAGGCCCGCACCTCGGAACCCGACAAATTTTACAAATTCCGATTACCCATTCCAATACGAGTTCACCCATACTAAATTTATCAAATTCCGATGTCATATGGTCTTTCAAATCATGAAATTTCAATTATAAATTTTCTTCCAAAAACCCAAGTTTCTTCAACCCAAAACACAAATTAGATGATAAAAATAAGAACTAATTCGTGAAATATAATTAACTATGGTGGAAGAATACTTACCCATTCGATTTGCGTGAAAACCCCTCCAAGAATCGCCCAAAACCTAGCTCTAGAACTCAAGATGTGTTAAAAATGGTGAAACCCCCGATTTTTGGAATTAAAAACTGTTCTGCCCAGATATTTAATGAACCGCGATCGCGGGAGTGAGTATGCGATCGCGTAGAGGAAAATATTGTGAGCCTGAATTGATTCTATTTGATCGCGACTATGTGAATGCGAACGCGGAGAGGGAGGCAATCGACTTCTGCGATCGCGAGTGAGGGAATGCGATCGCAGAGAAGAGGGAAGTCGACTTCCGCGATCGCGGAGTGTAAAATGCGATCGCGTAGAAGGAAGTTCTGGGCTGCTCAAGGAGACTCTATGCGATCGCGACTGCTCCTCTGCGATCGCATAGAAGGACATCAGATGGCAGATTCAGCAGTAGAAAAATAAGGGAATTTGACCCGAAGCCTATCTGGAACACACCCGAGGCCCCCCCGGGACCCCGTCCAACCATACACACAAGTCATATAACCTAACACGGACTCGTTCTAGGTTTCAAAACACATAAAATAACATTAAAACGACGAATCAAACCAAAAATCAAACTTAGAAATTTTCACAACTTCAATTATCCAAACTCGTCCCGAAACCTATCAAATCAACCCGGAACGACGTGAAATTTTGCAGACAAGTCCCAAATAGAACAATGGACCTACAACCACTCTCGGAATTCCATTTCGAGCCCAATATCAAAATTCCACCTATCGGCCGAATTCGCCGAAATTCTAACTTTCGCCAAATTACCTCAATCTGCTCTACGGACCTCCAAATCCAATTCCGGCCACACGCCTAAGTCCAAAATCATCATATGAAGCTGTTGACGTTAACCAAAACTCATTCCGAGGCCGTTTACTCAAAAGTCAAATCTCCGGTCAACTTTCTTCACTTAAGCTTCAAAATTAATTATTCTCCCCTAATTCGACTCCAGATTATTCGGTAACTGAATCTAACCATGCACACAGGTCGATATACATAATGTGAAGCTGATTGTGACCTTATACCACCGAACAAAGCTTAAATTCTCGAAACGACCAGTCGGGTCGTTACATTCTCCCCCTTTTAAAACAAACGTTCATCCTCGAATGTGCCAAGATCCACCTTGAATTCATCCAATCACTGATTGCACACTTCCAACACACACTCGCAGGTGATCTGTAAAGACCCGTAAAAGTTCTTGTTTAAAATAATGCCCGAATAAGTCCCCGAGTTGTTATATTTGTGGAAATTCTTAAAACGGACCTTGATTGTGTAAAATTACCCCGGGATTTGAAAGAACTTAATTTTTCCAGAAATTTGGGTGTTATGCGACGCACTATGCGATCACATAACGTGTATGCGGACCGCATAGTGGTCGCATACACGGGCAGATCACTGCCCAACTGAAGGACAACTATGCGGTCCAATCTGCGATAACATTTTGGTTCTGCGGACCGCATAGCTGTCGCATCATTGCCTTTGAGTTTTGGGGAAGGGTGTTATGCGACGCACTATGCGATCGCATAACGTGTATGCGGACCACATAGTGGTCGCATACACAGGCAGAATGTTTTCAAAATTTGGCCCACCTGGGGGCCATTCTGCGGTCCAATATGCGGACCGCATGTCAGGAATGCGATCGCATTCTTGATCGCATATTCGACACGGTCTTTTAATTTTCTAAATTTTTATACCCGACCCCAGTTTCATTTAACCCCTGCCCCCTTTCATTTTAA
>ML259587.1:468-15153 GCA_005239495.1 Nicotiana undulata | reverse complement strand
ATATATATATATATATATATATATATATATGTATATATATATATATATATGTATGTATGTATATGTATGTATGTATGTATATGGGATATGAGAAAAAGGTTACGGTATTATATACGCACCACCACCTGATCAGTTGGTATATGTTGATGATGTTGCCCGCAATGGTCGAGACGATATGATGGGATGCCATCAGAGGCTTGATGATGTTATGTACACCTATTCCTATACATGACACGACATTTATATGCACGTGCATGACACTATAAATGTTGCAGAATTTACAAAGTTATTCAGACTTACAAGTGGATTTCCTTATTCCATGTTTCATCTATGTCTTTTATGTACTGATTGTCATGCCTTACATACTAAGTAAATTATTCGTACTAACGCCCTATTTGCCGGGTCCTGCATTTCATGCCTGCAGGTGCAGGTAGGCAAGCTGACGGTCCACCTTCTTAGGATTCTTGACAAGCGAGAGTTGGCGTACTCCACTTGATCTGGAGTTGCTTTTGATTTTGGTACGATATTCTTGTATACATATATGAGTATGACGTGGTTCAGTCCCGTCTTTGTACAGTTTTATTTCTATTAGAGGCCTATAGACACTTATGTATAGTTGGATAGTATGTGGCCTTGTCGGCTTCCAGGTTTGGGTATATAGTTGTCTGTAGCAGCTTTGTCGACTCGTCTACTGTATTTCGCATGTATATGTACATATGTCTTTCGGACAGGTTTACCTCACATATGTTATTCATGTTTATATCTTAGACGCATGTTTAAGGGTGTTCGAGAGGTAGGACTCGAGCACCCGTCGCGACCCATCAGTTTGGGTCTTGACGTAGCCAATACACACCGAACAACTTGTGCTCCATTAGCATATAAGTAATTTAAGAATAAACCTCATTCCTAAGTAACCAAGTAAATCTTTTCTCCTTGCACACAATTTCCACAATGAATATCAAACCTGAGTCATTCCAAAACATTTGTATGTCAAAAAAGCATATCACATCATGCAACTGGTACATTCCTTGCTCAAATCCTTCCTGATGCCACCTTTCTCAAACCATATGCAATCCACACACGTATCAAGTGTAGGAACTACAACGACACATGTCAATATGACCCGATCATCAATAGTAGACTCCTCCACTTGGCTTGGGGCCATAATAACTCTTCCTTCTTACTGACATAGTCTCACACTATTACTCAGCTGAATTCCGCAGAGGCTCATGTAGCTCTAGTCAAAATCGAATCATCTGCTGAGTGCATACTCTTCCTCATGACACTCGAGCCAATGTCATCAGGCACTCTGAAGTGGTAGTACATGCATTCCACTAGATGGAAGGAATACTATTCATGGAAGCCTTATAAGAATCATACAACCCCAAACCTTCTCACATGAGATAATCCACCTTCTTAACCCTAAATAGACATCTTCAATTTATCTTACCATAGTTAAAACCTTTATACAATTAATTAATATTCTCAACTCTATACTCGTCAACAAGATATAAGAATCCACTTCATTCCACGAATAAACAACTAAAAGATCCACCAACACATCCATATCTCAAAATGTACAACACATCAAGATGATAATCAAGCATCCATAGCCCTTTGCATCCCATCTGAGACATCTCTATTAGGAACTTGCTCATGACTCGCAGAACCTATGAACCTAGAGCTCTGATCTCAACTTGTCATGACTCAAAATTCCACCAAGTCGTGATGACACCTAACTCAACCTGCTAGGTAAGCCAAAATATAAAATAGAGCTCTAATGAGGTATTATTATTATTAATAATAATACAAAAATCAATACAATTATCCCAATGACTGGTAGTACAAGTCGTGGGCAACTAAGAATGAGAATACAACTCTGGTTTGAAGAAAGATACATCATCTGTTCGAAATTTACACAAAAGGATATACAAGTCTTGAACTACCATGAACAAGAGGCAGCTTATATCCAAAACTCGGTACGTCTTCAATGCTAGGCTTCGTCTTCCATAGCAACTCAGCTCAAGAATTTGCACCCAAGGTGCAGAAGTGTAGTATGAGTTCAACCAACATCACATACTCACTAAGTATATTGATTAACCTCATTAAAATAGTAGCAAGGTTTTTTAAGTAAAAAGGAAACTCACTTGATATAACCTGTGCAGGTCAATAAGATGTATATTTCTTAGAAGCATCTAAAGAAATAGTCATAGAATAACGAGCACGAATAATAAAGTTGCACAACTGAAGTAGAAGTAACCGTAATTTTTAAATTTAACAAGACTAATCAATACAACTTAAACCAATTCCACGTACAAATGAATATGCACCAAGGTTGTACTTTCATATGATGTAAGTGACCATGCATGACAATGATCTGATTTCATAACAAATTTTAAATGGCATTAATATGAGAATCCCTTCATGAGTCATACATGTCAATGTATGATGATAACTCTCTCTTTATTTTATTTTTTACATCAATGTGACACTCTTCAAGTGTGCAATAACTTTCAAACAAGTCCTGTGCATATATATAATGCATAAACTAGCATATATAGAAGATATGATTGAATAAAATAAGTAAAATGCATGAATATGAACATAAGATTCACTTGAATGGTCTAAACTTCCACCTTTTTGCTCAATAAATCTTCACATAGGATCCTACTTCACAAGCAACCAGAAGCTCACCGGTTCCTCACAATCTACGTGTACGCCGTCAAGAAAGAAACATGAAAAAATGACTCTAGGGGGTGGATCTAAATCCACACCTACACATTATAAAGCTCGTTCCATCCTAATAAAAACACCATGACAACCGCACAAAAGGGACCTCGTGCCATTTCCAAACCAATCCGCTCAACATTCACAAATTGCATGTATGCTATCAAGAGAGAAATATAAGAAGGTGACCCTAGAGGGGTGGATCCATATACATACGCAGCACGCTCGGAGCCTCATTCCATAATAATATCACATCACAATCACCATGTGGAAACAACCTCGTTCCAAATCAATAATAATATCATAATCATCGCACGACAAACACCTCGTGCCAAATATATGACAATATCATAATATCCGCACGACATAAACCTCGTGCCATAACAGCAGCCCATATTCGAGAACCGTATACAAAAAGTATGCATATGAATAAGAGATAAGAATATATAATGCAAATGGATAGAAAAATAACCATGCATGGGTGTATGAATGTAAAAAATGGATTATCCCTCGGTTGGATGTATGCATATATGTACGTATCGCCACGAGCCCAATATGTAATACGCCATCCAATGATAATCGTGCCCAAATAAGCATCAAAAGTCAATTCATAGGCTTTAACATGGGTTTGAAAACTCAAGTAGTTATAAATCAATATAAATCATAACATAAGAATAACACGTACATATGTGTATTCATAATAATTCATATAACTACGCGTGAAATAGGTATATCAATTATGTCAAAAATAGTCAATTATACTCAAAATAAGGCAATATTAAGTTAAACATTATCATTAGCGTGTTTATTGTACTCACATAGTCAATCAATACGTCTGTATGATGATTTTGGAATTAAGCATATTTTCGGATTTGGATTCGGAGGTTTCTAGGTTGATTTGGTTATATGTAGAGAAAGTTGAAAAGTTGAAAGTTTGGAAGGTTCACATGTTTGACATGTAGTTGACTTTGATGTTACTAGGTTTGGATTATGGTTTCGGGAGTTGTAGTAGGTCCTTTGTATCATTTGGGACTTGCGTGCGAAATTTGAGGTCATTTCGAGTTGATTAGTTATGGTTTGGCATGAGTTTTGGAAAGTTGAAAGTTGATTAATCCCTTAGTCTTGAATTAAGGTGTGATTCCTGGTTTTGATGTTATTTTGTGTCATTTGAGGTCTCGAGTAGGTTTGTGATATGTTATGGGATTGGTTGGTGTGTTTGGATGGAGTTCCGAGGGCCTGGGGTGTGCTTTGGATGGATTTAAGATCATGTTGGGTTGAGTTGGCATTGTTGTAGTTGCTAAGTTCTACATTTTTTTCATTTGGGGAATAATGGTAGCAAATGTGAAGCCACAGAAGCGGCTAGTGTTGCACAGAAGTGGTATTGGATTGGAGGCAGAGGAAATTCGTACATGCGGATATTTTTCACAGAGGTAGATGGCTTCTGCGATGTGAAGTTCGCGGAAGCGAAAGGTCGAGAGGTAAGTGACTTCTGCATCTGAGATGAGTTTTCCGCAGATGCAGTAATGCAGAAGCGGAATTTTGTCCGCAAAAGTAAAATTCATGGCTGAACATATCTAATTCAAGGTTTTGGTCATTTTCATTATTTGGAGTTGTGAAGCACGGCTAGAGGCAATTTTTGGAGGGCTTTTCACTACAATTGAAGGGTTAAGTAAAGTCTACTTGATTTTGATGGTAGATATTGATTTCACATGGATTAGTACACTTAGCTTATGTGAATTAAAGGAGGAATTTGGGGGGGGGGGGGTGTTTCCATGCTAGTTGGAGATTGAAAACTGGTGATTTTGAGGTCGATTTGAGGTTGGATTTGGATTAAACACATATATTTGGACTCGTATTCGAATTGGTGTTTGGGATTTATGAGTTTTGTCAATTTTTGAAATGCGAACTTGGGGCTGACATTTTGGTTGAATTTTTTATATTTAAATCAAGATCATAGCTTTTATTGTTTAGGGTTGTTTCCTTTATCTTTTATTGATGTTATTAAGTTGTTTTTTCCATATTGGAGTCTTACGGAGGTTGATTCACACGGAAAGGGATTTCTAGATATGGAATTGGCTTGCTTGAGGTAAGTATCCTACCTAGACATGGTTGAGTCACTAGTTTCTAGAGTTATTAGTGTTGGCTATGTGCTACGAGTGTCGAACATGTGAGGGGATTGAGCCCATGTGCATGCATCGAGGTATTATCCATGCTCGGGGAGGTGATTAGGCTATTATATGCCCTAGATTGTTAAGCTACATGTCATCATGTTTCTTATGTTGTATCATCTTTGTCAGTTAATTAAATCATGTTTGAGATTATTTGTTGGTTGATCTCATGTTCCAACATGTTAATTTCTACTCTTATGGTGTAATCGCCTAATTTGCACTATCGTAGTACACTTAGCACATTCCCACACCTTAGCATGTCACTTATTAAGTACATGAGTATGTAATTTGATATCCATTGTTCATGTATTCTTGTACATGCTTTATATGTGATATGAACTGGGTTGATAGCATGTGAGTGGTCCATGTTGATCTGAGTTATGTTAGCACGTGAGTTTTTAGTGCAGTTGTTATATATGGCACGTGAGTTATCCGTGCAGCAGGTTGAAAATGGTCCAATCATCTAGGGTCACCCTCCCATGTTTCTCTCTTGATTGTGTACACGCAGTATTTAAAAAAACTGGCTAGTGTTTGATTTGGTCATTGCATTTCTTCTCTACTTGCAATGTACTTTGTGCATATCTTCTCTATATGTTGGATTATTAATTTATATGAAGTTGGGTAATTAGCTCATGTGTTCCGATATGAATTATTCGTGATTTATGACTTTTACGATATTATTGTTGTGTACTTAAAATTTATGAACTGAGCATTTTATTAGTGAGTATCATTAATAATTCTTGCCTCTATTATCTCGTCGAGGTTATTTATGAGACTTGCTAAGTACATGGGGTCGGTTATACTCATACTAGACTATACACTTGATTGTGCAGATCCAGGTGTTGGACCGAGTTGTGAGTCATTGTGATTTGTTGTTGAGGGTTGCAAAGAGACGAGGTAGAGTCGCATCTCGACCGCAATGTTTGGCGTCTCTTTTGTATTCAGTGTTGTTGTTTTTCATTTAGACAATATTTCCAATTGTATTCTAGACTTTTCATTTCTATTTGGTTTTATATTATTTCCGTTAATTCTCTACGTTCTGCTTTTAATATGTTTAGCTTTCCTAGAAACTGAGTTGGCGTCATCATGACCGGTTGTGGTTTTGGATCATGACAAGTTGGTATCAGAGCCTTAGGTTCATTGGTTTTACGGGTCATGAGTAAATTTAGTAGAGTCTTGCTAGTCGGTACAGAGATGTGTGTACTTATCTTCGAGAGGCTACTGAACTGTTAGGATACATTTTGCTTTCATTCATTCTTGTCGTGCAGACTTGTTACTTCCAAATTTTGAACCTTTACTCTTCTATCCTCTGACAGATGGTGAGGACATGTTCAACCAGATCAAATGGGCATGTACCAGTGCCCCCAGTCAAGGTGGTGAGAGACCTGGACCGAGGTAGAGGTCAAGGTGGGGCCCACGCTATAGCTAGAGCAACACATGTGGAGCCACGAGTTGCTCTAGTGAAGGAGCAAGTTTTTGATATTATTGAGTCAGTAGGACCACCCTAAACACCGATAATACCTGCTTCTATTTCTAGTCTTCAAAATACTTTAGCCCAAATCTTTAGTATATAACACGAGCTTGGCTCAGGAAGGTTTGATAAAAGTTGCACCAGCTACCTCACAAGCTGGGGGAGGATCCTAGATACCCGACGCTTGTACACCGGAAAAGCTAGCTCAGGGTTATTAGACAGCACGGGTTTTGCCAAATTCAACCAGTTGATGCTGCTAGGGCCAAGGTTGGACCATGTGAGAGAGGTTTTAGAGGCTTCATTCTCCCCAATTCAGTGGAGGAGATTCGGAGGATGCTCAGGGTTTTCTTGATTAGTGTAATTAGATTCTTTGCACAATGGGTCTTGTGGACTCCGATAGAGTCGACTTCAATACTTTTTAGCTCACATGGCCAGCCTACAGGTGGTGGCAGACCTATGAGTCAGGCAGACAAGCTGGCGCAACACCACTTACATGGCATCAGTTCTAAGTTCCCTTCTTAGAGAATTTTTCCCACAGACTCGTAGAGACGAGTTGTGTAGGGAGTTTGAGAATCTATGCTAGGAGGGCTATCTCGTCCAATTTTACACCTCAATTCGATATTATGAAAATGGTTGATGCATTAGTAATACCCAACAAGAGTAGGGGTCGAATTCGACAGGGAGCTATATGTGTGGGAGTCAGTAGTATATATCGTAGCGTGTGAGTTTGTATATCTAAATTTGCACTTCCACGGAATTGGGTTGTTTTAAAGTCTAATTTAAACTACGATTGCAATTTAAGAAATAAAACTGGAAGATTGTTTTTGTTGTTTTTCAAATGTCATAAAAGTCTTGGGGTTATGACCTTCACCTACGTCTTTGCCCAAAGGGATATAAATTTTAAATCTTGTTTAATTGGTCGAGGTGTATTATAGCTATCAACACTCAATACCTCTCGGTCAGATTGTTAGCCAAGATTTCCTAGACTAAATCTCTCTTTTTCAAGTAGAAACCAAGTCAAATAGGCATGAACTAATGTCTTCAACCATTAACACTACAAATAAAAGCAAGAACAAAGCTAAATAATAAACACTCAACCATAAACAAGCATTAAATCAAACACTTATTAAGTGTACACACTAGAGTTGGGTCACAACTCTAGTCAATATCTAGCTACTCATGCTTGAAATGGAAGAAATATAAGAAGAAATGATAATTAAACACATATTGCTAATTAAAATGATAAAATCTATGTTCAAATAGCTCAAAATAGTAAAATCAACTAACAAGAGTAAGAGGGAACGTCTACTATAGCAGTTGATGTCATATGTTGACCTAAAAAAGTAAAACTCTTCTATTATACAAGGCTCAAAATTTCGGACACAAATGCCCTTTCGGAGGTTCTGCCGCCGCACAATTCGATGTGTGGTCCGCACTTTTCTTCAGCTTGACAAGATTAGAAGTCTGCGGCTGCATAATTCTAAACTGTGGCCGCACTGCACACTTTCTGTGTTCCCAGATCTGTAACCGCGGCCGCATAATGCTCTTGTGCAGTCCGCACAATAATTGTGCGGTCCGCACTTTTGATGGACTTGAAATGACTCTCTAAATTTTTCTACTGACCTAGCTTCTTCGGCCGCACAATTCATGTGCGGACCGCACTTTGCACTAGTCTCTGATGGATTTTTCTCTGTAACCTGCGGTCGCAGATGATATTTTGCGGTCCACAGTTCTGAGCTTTTGTGCTTATTTTGTCCTTGAGTTCAAATTACTCCTTCTTGAGTTGTATTTCATCTCGGTAGTTCATCTTCCAATATTCATACAATTAAGCACATTTCATCAGTTTTCGGGAACACAATTAAACGCTTTTGGACTAAAATGAATGCTAAAAGGTGCTAATAAGTAGTGGAAATCCTCACTTATCAGAGGGAATTATAGTGACTCAGTACGGGATGAGATTCATAGAGTTGGCATGTCATGTAGTATTTTTGGTCTCTACTGAGAGGGAGAAGATCAGGAAGTTCATTGATGGCCTCAACTACAGTCTTTGATATGGTATGGCTAGAGAGTACGAGACGAGTGCCAGATTTGACCAGGTGTTCGAGATTGCTAGATGCTTGGGGCATGTTTGCAGGCTTGAGATAGAGGAGCGAGCGAGGGTCCAATTTCTCAATTAGCTCGTCAATTTCTTTAAGGTTCCTCAGTTAGCAACATTTCATACAGTGCTAAACTAGTTGAGTCATCATTCACTGTACTGCCGGCATAAAGTTAATTTTCTGGTTTGTCTATCCAGGGTTAACCGCTAGTTATTCGGGTTATTAGGGTCATCAGCCTTTTAGAGGAGGGGTTATTTGAGTGTGGAGACTTCAGTCATCTCAATAGGGATTTCCTTAGGCTTCTTAGTAGCGCACCACAACAGAGCACACAACCTATGGTTCTAGCACCAGTATCTATACTACCTGCACAACCAGCTAGGGTGGGGCTCAGCCTGTTTGAGCTAGCCCTAGAGGGGGAGGTCAGTCAGATGGTGGGCAGGCACGTTGCTATGCATTTCTTGTCAGGACTAAGGCGATTGGTTATGGATCCATGATCATATATATTGTTTCAGTGAGCCACAGGGATGCTACAGTGTTATTTGACTCTAGTTCCACTTATTCTTAAGTTTCATCATATTTTGATCGTTATTTGGATACTCCTCGTAGTTCTCTTGATATTCTTGTACATGTATCTACACCGGTGGGTGATTCTATTATGGTGGATCGTGTATAACAGTATTAGGTTGTTACCATTGGGGGTTATGAGACTATATCCAATCTTTATTGCTCTGTATGGTTGATTTTGAGGATATTTTGGTTATGGATTGGTTCTCTCTGTACCATGCAATTCTTGATTGTCACGCTAAGACCATGACATTGACTATGCTAGTGTTTCCTAGGTTGGAGTGGTTAGGTTCACTTGGTCATACTCCCAGTAGAGTTATTTCATATTTGAAGGCTTAACGGATAGTTGAGATGGGGTGTTTGGCATATTTGGCCTTCGTGAGAGATGTTAGTGTCGATACTCCTATTGTTGTGTCAGTTCTAGTAGTGAGGGAGTTCTTAAATGTGTTTCAGGCAGACCTGTGGGGCATGCCACTCGATAGGGATATTGAATTTGGTATTGAATTGGTGTCAAGCACTCAGCCCATCTTTCTTCCACCATATCTCGTGGCACCAGATGAGTTGAAGGAATTGAAGGAGCTGTTATAAAAATTGCTTAATAAGGGTTTCATCGGGCCTGGTACGTTACCTTGGGTTTCGCCGGTATTATTTGTGAAGAAAAAAAATGGTTTTATGAGGATGTATGTTGACTATAGGAAGTTGAAAAAGGTAACTATCAAGAACAAGTATATACTACCATTTATCAATGATATGTTTGATTAATTTCAGGGTGCCATGGTATTCTCGAAAATTGACTTGAGATCGAGGTACCATCAGTTGAAGATAAGGTTCCCAACAGCTTTTATGCACTTGATGAACAACGTATTTCAGCCTTGTCTAGATTTCTTTTTCATTGTCTTCATTGATGATATATTAGTGTATTCACATAGTCGGGAGGAGCATGAGCAGCAGTTGATGATTGTGTTGCAAACTTTGAGGGAGAAGAAGCTATATGCTAAATTCTCCAAGTGTGAAGTCTTGTTAGACTTAGTGGCATTCTTGGGTCACGTGATGTATAGTGAGGGGATTAAGGTGGATTTGAAGAAGATTGAGGAAGTTCAGAGTTGGCCCAGACCTTCTACTACTACTACTACTACTACTACTACTACTACTACTACTACAGAGATCCAAAGTTTCCTTGGGTTGGCTGGGTGTTATCGACATCTTGTGGAGGGGTTTTCATCTATTTCAGCTCCATTGACAAGATTGATGCAGAAGGGTGCCCCATTCAATATTGGGTTCTTATATTGTCAATTGTGATGCTTCACGGGTTGACATTGGGTGTGTGTTGATGCATGATGATAGAGTGATTGCTTATGCTTCGTGATAGTTTAATCCCCATGATAAGAACTACCCATTACACAATTTGGATTTAGTATCCATTGTTCTCGCGTTCAAGATTTGGAGGAATATCTTTATGGTGTATCTTCTGAGGTGTTAACAGATCACATGAGTCACTGACATCTATTCAGGCAGAAGGATTTGAACTTTAGGTAATGGAGGTGGTTAGAGTTATTGATAGACTATGATATCACCATTTTTATCATCTGCTAAAGGCCAATGTGGTGGTCGATGTTTTTGTAGAAAAGCGGAGAGCATAGGTAGACTTGCTTTTATCCTAGATGGGGAGAAAATGTTAGCTTTAGAGGTTAAGGCTTTGGCCAACAAGCTCGTGAGGTTGAATATTTTGGAGCCTAGAGGGGTTCTTAATTGTTTTGAATCACAATCGTCTTTGTTTGAGTGCATCAAGGCACGTCATTGTGATTATCCCCACTTTCTTTTCCTTAGGGAGACGGTGCATCATGGTGATGCTAAGGAGGTGACTATTGGTGATAAAGGGGTATTAAGGCTTCAGGGTCAGATTGGTGTCTCGAATGTGGATGGTTTGAGAGAGTTGATACTTCATGAGGCCTATAGTTCGCGGTATAACATTAATCTGCGACCGTAAGCGACTGTAAAACGATTGACATAGCAGATATGAGACAAATCTTTTAAATGCTGAAAATAAATATGGTTACACTAACATAACACTTTGAAATTGCACAGACCATTAATCTATTAATATATAAATTTAAACTTAAATACTACATCAATGAATAAGACTTTGATATTGAAAACTAAACACTATGACAAAAATAAAAAAGAAGACACAATACAAATTACAATTAAAGTTAAGATGTCATTGTTTTATTATTGCTTTTTATAGAATTTCTAATTTAATTCCTATACGCGACATTAACCCAAAGCATTAACTTAATAGAGAAAAACATGAACAATAAAGAGAACTAATAATACCATTGGATAAACTGGGAGCGTTTCGGCGCCTAAAGTTGAAAGTTGTCTTTTTGAAGGTTTTAAAGTTCTTTAAATTTGGTTTGGAGTAGGTTTTGGTGTTATCGAAGTCTGTTTGGGGTTCCGAACCCAAGAATAATTTGGTATGGTGATTTAAGACCTGCACGCAAAATTGTGTATCATTTCGAGTAGTTTAAGTATGATTTGGCGCGTCCGGAGCAAGTTGAAAGAACTTGAAGTTCATAAGTTGATTCGATTTTGTTACATATGCCATTCGGAAGATGAGCGGAACTCGTTTGGACTTGGAGAAGCTGGCTAAAGCAGTAGAGCTTCTAGTGCAATCGCACCTACGAGGGGCTAGGCGCAAGTGCGAGCTCGCAGAAGCGAGCCAAAGACCGTAGAAGCGGCCTGGAGTGGGCTACCCAGGGATCACAGAAGCGGAGGATAGACTGTTGTAACGACCCGATCCGTCGTTACGTAGAACATGCATTATTTTCTCTGTTTCTGCCTTGTTGTAGATTGGTTAGATTATTCATGATGAGTTAGAATTGGTTAGCTCGGGTTTGGAGTGGTTATGGAAGGAATTGAGTCTGTCTCTAAAAGTAGCCTTAGAGTTTGAAAAGTCAACCCAGAGTTGACTTATTGGTAAATGACCTCAGAATGCAGATTTGATAGCTCGGATAGCTTCGTTAGGTGATGTGGGACTTAGGAGCATGTCCGGAATATTTTTGTGATGTCCGGTGTAGAATTAGGCTTGAATTGGCGAAAGTTAGTTTTGGCGATTTCCAGTCGGCAGTGAAAAATAGGCTATCGGGGTCGGAATGGAATTCCGAAAGTTGGAACAGGTTCGTAATGTCATTTTGGATGTGTCTGCAAATCTTCAAGTCAATCAGAGTTCTTTTGGGTAGTTTCGGCATCGTTGGTGGAATTTAGAAATTTCAATGTTCATAGGCTTGAATTCGATGAGGTTTTGGAGTTTTGACGTTGTTTTTGGTGCTTCGAAGGCTCAGCTAAGTTTTAATGGTCATACATGATGCGTTGGTATGTTTGGTTGGGGTCCCGAGGGGATCGGGATGGTTTTGGGTGGTTAACGGGAAGTTTGGAGTGACTTTGGTGATTCTGCAGGTTGTTGTTGCTGGTGTTTTCGCACCTGCGGAAAAGGAGTCGCAGGTGCGGTTCCGCAGGAGCGGACTGGGCTCCAAAGGTGCGAGAATTTGTCGCACCTGCGAGGTCGAAGGCGCGAAAGATGAATCGCAGGTTTGGGAGGTTCCAGGGGAGATCGCAGGTGCAGAAGGAGCATCGCACCTGCGAAGCCGCAGGTGCGAGTAAGTGGTCGCAGGTGCGAGATCTCTTGACAGAAAATATAAAAACTAGCCTTCGCGATTTTTAGCCATCTTTCTCAATATTTCATCCAGATTTGAAGCTTTTGAAGGGTTTTTGAAGAGGGAATTTGATATTGCTTCGTGGAGGTAAAATTTTTTGACTCTAAACTCGTTAATGCATGATTAAAGGTCGGATTAATGATGGGAAATTTGGGGAAAATCAGTGAAAATGGGTAGTTAGGGCTTTGGATTAAGAGGCTTTGAAATGGGAATTTGAGGGGTCATTTGGACTCCAATTTCTGTGTTCTTGGTATGTATGGACTCATGGGAGGACGAGGTTTCTTGTGGTGTAAATTTTATCGAGTTCCGAGACGTGGGCTCTATGATGACCCAAAAGGTCATCCTAAGTAATTCCAGCTAAATTTGTGTTCCAAGGCCTTGAAAGCCTCCGTTAATCTCACCTCGATATGCGTGCGCAGCCCGGGCTGGTAGCCGGGAAACTTCCATGTGAAAATTGGATAAAAATGGGATTTTTGAATTGAATAATCGAGTAAATTTGACTTTGGTCAACACTTTTGGTAAACGGACCCGGACCCGTGATGTGACGGTCCCGGAGGGGCCGTAGGAAAATATGGGACCTGGGCGTATGCCCCGAATCAAATTCCGAGGTCCCGAGCCCGAGAAATGAATTTTTAAAGAAAAAAATTTTCTGAAAATAATAAAGGCTTTTGAAAGTGAATAATTATGTGAAAACCTTGTTACCGGGCCCGTGTTATGGTTCCGGAGCCCGGAACAGGTTTATTATATGTTGTTTGTCGTATCTGTGGAATTTGGTGTAAAACGGGTTTGATTTGATTGGTTTCGAATCCAAGTGAGGAAAAATGGAGTTAATGAACTTGTGGGGTTTCTAAAGAATTTGAAATGTGGCTTGAGAGGTGATTTTATGTTCCCGAGGTCCGAATGAAATTCCGAGACCGGGAATAGTTCCGTTGTGTCGTTTATAACTTATCTGCAAAATTTGAAGTCATTCCGAGTGGTTTAGGCCGGTTCGGCGCGTCGAAGTGAATTCTATAATTTCAAAGTTCTTAAGTTTTGAATTCAGGGGTTTTGGAGGGTGATTTTGAGTTTTAGCGTTGTATAGAGTGTTCCGTGAGCTCGAGCAAGTCCGTTTGATGATTTGGGACTAGTTGGTATTTTTGGACGGGGGCTCGGGTGGGCCCAGGTACCTCCCGGACCCCGTGCGAGGCCAAAACCCAGCAAAAACCACTGCTGGTGCACAGCAGCTGGTGTGACCGCAGGTGCGGTTACCCAGCCGCAGGTGCGGGACCGCCCCTGCTATCCCAGCCTCGCAGGTGCGACCCCCAGCCCCTTTCCCAAAGTCCGCAGGCGCGAGACCCAGGCGGCAGGCGCGAGACCCAGGCCGCAGGCGCGTGACCGCAGGCGCGTTCCAGGCCATCGCAGGTGCGAGTTTTTCTGCAGGGGCGACCAAATTCAGCAGGAGCGGGACCGCTGGTGAGGCTCCCAACCCCGCAGGTGCGAGCCTAGGGTCCCAGGCCCTTTTCCGCAATTGCGAGCATTTTCTCGCAGGTGCGAGACCGCACCTGTGGTCCTATGGTTGCAGGTGCGGAAACCCCTGTTGGCAGGCCACTTAAATACTCTATTAGAGGACAACCAAGCTTGGGCAAACACCTTCCACGACCACCCACTAAGAGGTAAGTTNTGTAAGAGGTAAGTAAAACCCCATAAAACTTCTAATTTTAACAATAATTCCTAGCTTAATTCACTATTAAATCATCTAAAAAATTTAGAATTAGGTAGTAAACTTTAGGGTTTTTGGGATTTAGCGATTTTCCATGTTAGGCCTTAAATTCTTGAATAAATTACATAACTTCGATCCTTAGCCTCCGGGTAATCGATTCCTTCACGAATTTTCGAAAATCTAAACGTGTGGGCCCGGGGTCGAATTTTAGTATTCTTGGAAGAATAGTAGGAAATGCATAACTTGG
>ML259586.1:55198-86251 GCA_005239495.1 Nicotiana undulata | reverse complement strand
AGATGAAAATGGAGGAAATATGCTAAGTCCCGTATTTAATAAAACTGCCCAGGGATTCCTTAAATGTGATCGGTACAAGGGGCATGCGAAACAACTAGCCAGACCTCTGTGATTGCGGCAGAGGTCCTGCGATCGCGAAGGCCAACTGGCCAGACCTCTGCGATCGCGGCAGAGGTCCTGCGATCGCGAAGGCGTGGAACCCAGACCTCTGCGATCGCGAAGGGGAGGCTGCGATCGCAGAGAAAATCAACAGCCCAACAAAATCCTTCTCCGCGATCGCTACCCACCTTCTGCGATCGTAGAGAAGGAAACCAGATAACAGAAATTTCTGGTTTTCTNTGCGACTCAATGCGATCGCAATAACAGGCTGCGATCGCGAAGGCGTGGAACCCAGACCTCTGCGATCGCGAAGGGGAGGCTGCGATCGCAGAGAAAATCAACAGCCCAACAAAATCCTTCTCCGCGATCGCTACCCACCTTCTGCGATCGTAGAGAAGGAAACCAGATAACAGAAATTTCTGGTTTTCTAACTTAGCTCCCGGGGTTCCAAAACTCACCCGAGCCCCTCGGGACCCCGTCCAAAAGCACCGGCAAGTCTGTATTCGTGATACGGACTCACTCGAACTCTCGGAACCTGAAAAACAACAACGAAACTCAGAATTCAACCCCAAAACCAAATTGAATCAAAACTTAAGAACTTGAAATTCTAGAATTCACTTCAATGCACCGCACCGGTCTATACTACTCGGAATGATTTCAAATTTTGCAGTCAAGTCATGAATGACATAATGAAACTGTCCCCGGTCTCGGAATTGCATTTGGACCTCGGCAACACAAAATCACATTTCAAGCCAAATATCAAATCCTATGAAAATCCTCGAAACTTCATTAACTCCAATTTTCTCATTCTGATCCGAAACCCATCAAATCAGGTCTGTTTCTTACCAAATTTCACAGATAACTTAAATAACACATATTTAACTTGTTCTGAGCTCCGAAATCATAATACGGGCCCGACAGCACAGGTTTCACATCAAGGTTCATTTTCATAAGCCTTTAATATTTTCTTAAAACAATTTTCTTTAAAAATTCATTTCTTGGACTTGGGTCCTCGAAATTCAATTCCGGGCATACGCCCAAGTCCCATATTTTCCTACGGACCTTCCGGGACCGTCAGATCACTAGTCCGGGTCCGTTTACCAAAAAATTTGACCAAAGTCAACTTTATTCAATTAATTAACATGAAGTCAACTTTTAATCAAGTTTTCACATAAAGGTTTCCCGGATACGCGTCCGGGCTGCACACGCACATCGAGTTGAGATTAACGGAGTCTTTCAGGGTCTCGCAACACAGTCTAAATAAGATTTACATAAGATGATCCCTTATGGGTCATCACAATTTATTATTTACTATAGCTTGTTATGATTGATATAATATGTATATGAGAGAATTGAATCGTATCAGAAAAATTCGAATGTTGGAATTTGCGTCTATGGTTGATATATTGAGGTTGAAGGAGGAGTCTTCAGCTAGATATCATTGAAAGGCTTTTATGGATTGACGCAACGTGGGATCTCCCACAAGTATGTGTATGGTGATTTATTCAAGTGCTTTGATGGCTTTCGAACGACTCTTGGTACGTTCGAGGACGAACGTATGTTTAAGTGGGAGAGAATGTAACGACTTGACCAGTCGTTTTAAGCTTAACATTCCATTCGGTGGTTTGTGGTCTTGAGTAGCTTCATATGATATATTATGACTTTCTTATACGGTTGGTTTCGATGGTCGATAGGTTCGGAATTGATATGGAAGAGCAATTTCAATTTTGGAGGCTTAAAGTTGAATAGCTGACCAAGGTTTGACTTTTGTGTAAACGTTCTCGGATTCACACTTTAGTGGTTCCAGTAGGTTCGTATGATGATTTTTGACTTAGGCGTAAGAATTCATATCTCAATGTTTCTAGAAGGTTTTGGTTCTATTCGACGAAAGCTAGAAATTTGAAGGTTTGGAAAGTTGGATTTGACCGTGAGTTGATTTCGATGTTACTGGGTTCGGATTGTCGTTCTGGGAATTGGAATAGGTTATTTAAGTCTTTTTGAACTTGTTTGCATAGTATGATTTTTATCCAAAAAGCCAAAGTGTGATTCAGATGCATTCGGCGAATTTGGAATGTTTGGAAGTTAAGAGAACGATTTGATCTCCGACTCTTGATTTTGCTATAATGTTTTATGTTTTGAGCCTTTGAACAATTGTATGTCGCGTATTTGGACTTGTAGGAATGGTTGGATGGGTCTCGAGGGGCCCAAGTGAATTTCAGGGTGTTCGAGAAAGGTTTTGGAATTGTTAAAATCTAGAAAAATGTGGGCATCAGGTTGCAGAGGCTTGCTTTAAGGGAGCGCACTGCGTGAAACCTAGGTGCAACCTCAGAAGGGCTTGCCTTAGGGCACACATCGCAAGAACCCCAAGCACAGTGCCAGGTGCTGAAATTTCAGCCTTCTTTATTTAAGTCTCATTTCATACATAGACTTCATTTTATCATTTTGGAAGCTACATAACTCAGATTTTGGAGATTTATGAAAGAGATTTCATCTACATCATTGGGGTAAGGAATCCTAACTTAGATCTATAATTTCTACTTGAGTCAAGCATTGTTTTATTTTCTCTCTAAATCAAGGAATCCATAATGAGAAAAGAGGGTTTTATCTTGAAAGATAAAAAGTGTATTTTGAGGTTTGAAGTATCGATTTGGACTCAATATTTGAATCTAATTATATATGTGGACTCGATGGAGTATAGGTGTTCATGATTTGTGAGTTTTGTCGGGTTCTAGGGTGTGGTCCTGGGTTGACTTTTAGTATTTGATTAAAGATTTGACCTTTATCGTTTGAGTTTGATTTCTATGGCATTATTTGATGTCATTGAGTTGTTTTGGCTAGATTTGAGTCATTTTGAGGTCGATTCGCGCGATAAATGATTTATAGAGTATTGATTTGGCTTGTTTGAGGTAAGTATCTTGCCTAACCTTGTGTGGGGGAATACCCTTAGGATATGGTTGTAATTATCTATTTGTGTTATGTGAAAAGCGATGTGTACATAAGGTGACGAGCATGTACATGGGTGCTATGTGTGGTTTATAATTGGAATAGACCTTAGGCTATTAATATGCCTTGATTTGAGGATCCATTATATATGAAACATGCTTAATCACTTTGTGGCTACGTGAACATGATCACTACACTTGTTTAGCCGTAGTAATGCCTTATTCGATAAATACCCATCCGCATTTTACTAGTTTTCATGTTATTGTGCACTTTGTTGATGAACTATGAACTCATATTCGTGATAAAAAACATTGGCGTTATTGTTTGTGATTTTGTGGCACGTGTGGACATGTTGAGCGTGTTTAGGTATTAGCATGAGGTCATTGATGTACGACACGGGGTCTTTATCGTGTGAGTGTGATTATATTATGGCGCGAGGTCTTTGCAGTGCCAGCACGAGGTCTTTGTCGTGCGAGCACGAGGTCTTTATCATGCGAGTGTGTTTGATATTGGCACAAGGTATTTCCCATGCAAGCACGAGGCTTTTTCCATGCTGATGTAATTGGTATTGTGGCATGAGGTCTTTGTCGTGCGAGTGTGAATGATAATGTGGGTACGAGGTGGCATATGTATGTAGTTCTATTTAATAACTTGTTATTGAACTTGAGTCGGTTCTTGCATTCAATTGTTATCACTTGTTCCGATGAGGTTAATGTTAATATTACTCTTATACTTTCCGTTGACAGTCTTTGAGTTATAGCACATATTAGTTTACTAGTGAGTATCACATGACTTGAACCTCGTCACTACTTCACCGAGGTTAGTCTTTACACTTACTGGGTACTGATCGTGGTGTACTTATGCTACACTTCCACACCTTGCGTGCAGATTCTTGGACTTGATCTGCTGTGGATGACGAAGGCACGCATTGAAGTCGTAGTTGCATCCCAAATTGAGCTATCATTTGTTCATGGTAGATTAGGACCAAGATTCTGCTCATGTAATCTTGAAACAAATGTTGTACATATTTCTTTAACCAGTTATGTAAATCCAAATAATAGTGGCTCATGACTTGTACTACCGGTCCTTAGGGTAGTTGTATTGAATTCTTTTGTAGTTTTATTAATAATATTGGTGATTTGTCATTATAGTAGTGACTTATACTGTTGGACTTACCTAGCGGGTTGGCTTTAGGTGCTATCAAAACTTGATGGGGTTTTTGGGTTATGACCATGAATCTATGGAAGAAAATTCTTGGTTTTTGCCTACACTTTAAGGGAGAATATTTTGGGATTTTGACCATCAATTTGGACGCAGATTTGGAAAATTATGTATTTGGACTTGGTAGTTTTGGGTAATCGTATTTGGTATTGGTTTCGGATTACTGGCATGAGTGACATATTAGAACTTTATGGATTGGGATCGCTTCCTATAGTATTTTCTGGCTTCCTTGAATTATATTTTGTCTGGATTCGCATGATTGGAGGTCTAGAGCGTGGTTGTGATGCGATTTGTGATTGAAGCTAGCCCAGGAAGAGTTATGTCTCTTGGCTAACCTTAATAAGAGGGAACCCCCTTGGATTTGACTTGATTGCTATGTGGTTATAATATTTGGGGTGGTGTATATACATGGTGGCAAGCGTATGTGTACTTACCAAGTTATATCATATCTAGGGTGGAATTGAGATACTTGATGCCTTGTTTTGTCTACGTGCTCATTTGATCAATGATTTATTTGACTTATGTGACTACGTTCACTCTGTTATTCATATTAGAAATCATGCCTAGGCTTGTGATTAATCGCGAAGGCTTGGGAACTTATTCTTGATATGTTGAATTACTCAATTATCCGTAGTCACATAGAGATTTCATGCGCATATATCCATATGATATTTATTAAGTACTTGTGCAACTTTCTTTTATAATTCTTGAGCATATACATACATCTTGAATAACGAATACATGATTTGGGCTGAGGATTTTGGCACGAAACGAAAGCGTGGAGATGAGGCACATCTATGGCACATTGGACATGATGATCGGATATTGATTTATGAGGGATTGCTCTTATGCCCCTCTTTGTGCTTGGATTTGGTACCATCCCTCCAGAGTCAGGTGATAACCCATGTTACTTTGGGCCATGTGAGCATGGTCGGTACATGGATTTTGTACATGGTAGATACATGGATTTTTATCGGGTTGATGTGATACTTGGATTTCATATCGAAATACATAGATCTTGTATCAAGGTACATGAATCTTGTACCGGTTTGAACATGCATTCATATTCTTGATTCATTTAGAGGCATGAATTTAAATGCTAATTGTTGAATGCGATTGTGTGATTACCCAAAGGGTATTCTAATGAATTAAGACACTATTCCAGGCTCATTAGTCATAAAAAGATTAATTTTAATTACCTCAATTTACGTGTGAAGTCCGGGCGTGAATCCGGAAAGCTTTTATGTGAAAATATGAGAAATAGTAATTTTTAGAGTTAAAATTTTGTTTTAGTTGACTTTGGTCAACATTTTGAGTAAACGGACCCGGATTTGTGTTCCGACGATCCCACGAGGTCCGCAATAAAATATGGGACTTGGGTGTATGCCTGAAATTGAAGTCTGAGGTCCCTAGTCTTAGAAAACAGTTTTTGAAGAAAATTGTTGTGATGGTTTTTACAGGAAATAAAAATATAATTTATTATTGGTATCGGGCCCGTATTTTTGTCACGGCCCCAAAACTACCCAGGCCGTGATGTTGCCTATCGTGATACTAGGCTGGCCAATCCACTACACGTAACATAAAGAACTTTTCATTTAATTCAATATTAACCGAAGGTTCATTCATAAAATTACCATTTTTTAGCATTTCAAACAAGTAGAGATAAGTAAGTCATCTAAACACTGCCCCAAAACCCGGAGTCATCAGGCATGAGCATTTAAAAGGAAATACAAATCTATATTGTTTCCTTAATACAAACAAGTCTGAGAATGTACATAATGACGAAATAGGAAAGAGAAAAGCGAGGATGTGGACGTCGTGCAGCTACCTCGCTTTCTCTGAAAGGCTCCAAAGAGAACAAATCCGCTCTCACTCAGTCTTGGCACCTGAATCTGCACACAAGGTCCAGGAAGTAACGTAATTACGCCAACTCAGTAAGTAATAATTATAACTAAAGACTTGAGTGCAGTGACAAGCATTTAAAGATCATGTAAAGCCATATAATAAGCAACAGTGAAAATAATTTTAATCGGGTCTGAAATCTACATTCCGAATATTTCATAAAATCTCTAGTTTTCCATTTAAAATCTCGTATAAAACATTTGTTCAACGTTTTCATTAGAGGCTTAGTGTAAAGAAGAGTGAAAACAGTAGTTTTATAAAAAATATCAGCCCCCTCGGGCATAGTGTCACTCACAAATAAAGCCTCTCGGGCAAGCCTCTTAGTCACTCGTGACTCTACTCTCATAAGTCAATGCTCATACTCAGCACTCTCACTCAACTGGTACCATATAACAATCGTTGTGCCGTGCAGCCTGATCCATATAATAACTGTTGCGGCGTGCAGCCCAATCCATAATTGTATCCGCTGCGGCGTGCAGCCCGATCCATAATAGTCGACTGCGCTCACTGGGGGTTTACAGACTCCGGAGGGGCTCCTACAGCCCAAGTGCTATATCGCTGCAGCGTGCAGCCCGATCCAATATCTCGTTGCGGCGTGCAGCCCGATTCAACATATCTCGTTGTGGTGTGCAACCCGATTTAACATATCTCGTTGCGACGTGCATCCTGATCCTTATATATATATATATATATATATATATATATATATATAACGCTACGGCGTGCAGCCCGATCCAACACTATCCTCACAATCCGGCTCTAGGCCTCACTCAGTCATCATCCTCACAAGCCACTCGGGCAACTCATCACAAATCACGGGGACTCAGCCCAAAATATCTTTCATTAATTAAAAACAGAGTGATAAACTGGAATAAACAATGAACAGGTAGAAATCATGACTAAGATTATATTTTCTATCAAAACATTGTGAGAATAGTAGAAAAATACCCCTGAGGGTCCAAACATGTCGGCATAAGGCCCAAAACATGGCGTACAGCCCAAAATATAGTATCAATATCTAAAATACGGGATATCATATGATTTTAAATCAAATACACGACTTCATAGTCGTTACGGGACGGACCAAGTCACAATCCCTACCGGTGCACGCCCGTACGCTCGTCACCTAGCATGTGCGTCACCTCATTTATTGGAACAATACGAAATACCGGGGTTTCATACCCTCAGGTCTAGATTTACAATCGTTACTTACATCGAACTGGACACAAATTCTAACTCGCAATGCCTTTGCCTCTTGACTTGGCCTCCGATTGCTTCGAATCTACCCAAATTAGTACCATATCATCAATATGTAGTAATAGAACAAAACCCACGCTAAAATTATCAATTTTACTCAAAAATTCTGAAATTGGCCAAACCTGACCCCCGTGCCCACGTCTCGAAATCCGATAAAAATCACAAAACTAGAATATTTATACTCTCACGAGTCCATACATACCAAATCCATCAAAATCCGACGACAAAAGGTCCCTCAAATCTTCAAATTAAACTCTCCAAATCCAAGCCCTAATCCCTCAATTTTAACCCTTAAATCACAAATTAAATGATGAAATTAAAGGCATAATCATGGACTTTAACCAAAATTAGATAGAAATCACTTACCCCATTCCATATGGTAAAAATCGCCTCAAAAATCGTTTCAATTCAAGCTTCATAGCTCCAAATATGTTTAAAATGGCCGAAACCTCGATATATAGCTTCTGCCCATGTATTTACTCTTCGCTATCGCGAAGCACAACTTTTCTCCGCCCGAAATTAGCCCTTCGCGATCGCGAAGAACAAATGCCCAGCTCTTCCAGACAAATTCTAGTATAATGATCATAACATTTTGTAAAAAAAATCAAAATTGCAAATGGTTTGACTTTTTGAAAACTAAACACCAAGGGATACAACTTTCGTTCTTTAATAATTTCCCAGTTCTTTATAGATTACGAGATATAAGCCGCCAAAGTCAGCTTTACGCAACACAATACGATTTCAAAACTCTTACCGGACATGCAGTAGTGTATCAACCATAACTCTTTAGAAACAACTCGAAATGCCAATTGGTTTAATTTTCTGAAAACTAGACACAAATAGCTACAACTTTCATATTTGGATCATCTCACAATTCTTTATAAATTGAAAGATACAAGCTTCCAAAGTCGGGCCTATGCAGAAGAAAGTTTCCTCTACGCGATCACAAAAGGACTTCCACGATCGTGATTTGCTGGCCATTGTCTCTCATTTTACTCATCGCGATCGCGACCAATTCCCCGCGACCGTGTAGCACACTGCTGTAGCCAAAACCCAGCAGCTAAAAATGACCTAGAAAAGGTCCGAAACCACCCCGAAACTCACTCGAGGCCCTCGGAACCTCAACCAAACATGCTAACACATCCCGTAACCTCATTCAAACTTAGTATAGCCTTAAAACCACTCAAAACAACGCCAAAAACACCAAATCAACCTCGGATTGAAGCCTAAGAACTTGGAAACTTTCAAATTTTGCCAACGATGCCAAAACCACCCAAATCACGTCCGAATGACCTGGAAATTGGCACACACATCCAAAATGACACTACGAACCTGTTCCAACTTTCGGAATTCCATTCCGACCCCGATAGCTAATTTTTCACTGCCGACCGGAAATCGCCAAAAACTCAATTTTGCCAATCCAAGCCTAATTCTACTCCGAAAAACATTTTGAACTCACTCCTAAGTCCCAAATCACCTAACGAAGCTATCTGAACCATAAAATCCACATTCCGAGGTCGTTTACCTAATAGTCAACTTCCGGTTGACTTTTCCAACTATTAAACCAACTCAAGCGACTAAGTGTCTAATTTCTCTCCACAATCACTCCGAACCAGAGCCAACCAACCTAACACAACATGATAGAGCTAAACCACATATAATGATGCAGAAATAGGGGAAACGTGGCTAAAACTCTCAAAACGACCGATCGGGTCATTACAATTTTGGTTCCGGAGCCCGGTACAAGTTTGTTATGATATTTAAGGCCTATCCGTGAAATTTAGTGAGAATCGGAATTGATTTGACGTGATTCAGACGTCCGATTGAAAAGTTAGAAAATTTGAGTGTTCTTGAGAAAATCATTAGTTTTGAGGTTAAATTCATAGATTGTAATGGTATTTTGATGATTTGATCGCACAAGCAAGTATGTATGATGTTTTTAGACTTGCGTGCATGTTTGGTTTAGAGTCCCGAGGGCTCGGGTGAGTTTCGGGTATGCTACGGAGTGATTAGAACTTAGAAACCATAGTTGTGCATCTGGTGTCTTTACACAGGCCTCTAATCTCGCAATTGCGAGATAAGGCTTCGCAATTGCGAAGTGAGCAGGCCTGGGAAATGCGACAATAATATTGCAAATGCGAACCAGGCCTGGGCAGGCCATCCTCGCAAATGTGACATTTTTGGCCGAAATCGCGAAGGTCCCCGTATGTCGCAAATGTGATGGCTGCAGACTTTCAAAGGGTTCCCAATTGCGAACCCCTTATCGCAAATAAAATAGCCGCAGCCTGTTAAGTCCAATTTTAGACGGGGTTTTCACCTATTTTTCAATTATCTCAAACCCTAAACCTCGATAGGCGATTTTCCAAAGACCCAAACTTCTCCAAATCATTGTTAAGTGATCTCTAACGAATTCTTTTCCATCCTTAATAACTTTTAACAAGATTTCATCATAGAATCTAGAGTTTTCATGGTAAAAATTGGGATTTTTGGGTAGAACTTAGGAATTTCAAAATCTGGGAATTTAGACCTCGAATTGAGACCGGATTCAAAAACCAATTGTATATCCGGGCTTGGGGGAGAATGGTAAACGAGTTTTGGACCGAACCTCGAGTTTAGACCAAGCGAGCCCGGGGTTGATTATGTATTTTGATAAGAAAAGATAGGAAAACCATAGTTTTTCATTAAAAAGTTAATTCATTTAAGCAATAATTGATGATATTGAACCAATTGTGATTAGATTCGATAGGGTTAGAGGCGAATTTTAAAGGAAAATCCGTGCTAGAGCGGTGATTTGCTTGTGAGATTGAGGTAAGTGCTTGGTTTAACCTTGAATTGAGAGAATAGGAATCCCCAACTTAAATGCTATGTGAATTTTCATGTGTGTGGTGTATAGGTGAGGTGACGAGTATCTATGCACCACTAAACTATCTGTTGAACATGATCCCTTCCCCGTTCCCAATTTATTGATCCATGGCTTAATTGCTTTACGATCATAGATTCTTATGTGTCTACTTGGTTTCGTCAACTTGTTGTGAAGTATTGTTTCAAGTATTTTGGAAGTGTTGGTTGTTGCGTTGGTTTCATTGTGGTACGTAATTAAGTTGGATGACAGTGTTTTACGATATATATATATATATATATATATATATATATATTCCGGTTGGTTTCATTGTGAAATGATAATTGATGAAGTTTATGAGTAGTACATCTTTTTGTTTACCATTGTTGAGACAAAAAAATTGTGAAAGGCTTTGACCTGAATTGTGAAATTTTTTATAAATAAAGTGATATGATTGTCTGGTGGGAGCGGTTGCACGCTGCAACAAGGAGTGCTAAGGGTGAAAAGGTGGGATCGGGTTGCACGATGCAACAGGAAAAATAAGGGTGATATATATAGGGAGGAGTAATAAGGGTGGTCAGGTGTCACGACCCGAATTACCCTCCAAACGGGTTCGTGACGGCACCTAGTCTCTACGACTAGGTAAGCCTAAAACTTACGGAAAAATAAAAACAATATAATAATTTTAAACAGAAAAGAAGAAGAAAACATATAACTCAGTCGCTCGGCACATACAATTTCACTTCCCAAAACCCGGAACGTCACGATGGTCACAAGCTCTGTACTAAATGTAGCTCTATACAAATGAAATACTGGAAAAGTACATACGTCAACTAATCCTATACTAGACTAGAAGGGGACTCGTGCGATTCTGCGGACGCGGCAGAATTACCTCGCGGTCTCCTAGAAGCTGCTAGTGATACTCCTAGCCTTGATACTGAGTGCTGGGACCTAGATCTGCACATGAAAAACATGCGCAGGAAAGGGCATGAGTACTCCACAATTGGTACCCAGTAAGTACCAAGCCTCACCCCAGTCAAGTAGTAACGAGGTCAGGTTAAGGCTCTGCTGGATGTTTATAGTAAAACTGTTCAAAAATTCTAAGCAACATATATAGTAAGCTAAGGCAAAATAGTATAAATGGTAAGCTGGAAGAAATAGTAAGAGGGGAGCCCTCGGCTCAGCACAACATATCTCACAATAGCTAATATGCAATGCAGTACAGGGGGAAAGCTCCTGGAATCGCGTTTGTAGTCCCAATTTAAATATGCTATGCAGTACAAGGGGAAAGCTCCCTCAATCTAGTCCGTAGTCCCAATTTAAATATGATATGCAATACAGGGGGAAAGCTCCCGGAATCAAGTCCATAGTCCCAATTTAAATATGCAATGTAATGAGTACCGGATACAGTTTATTTGAACAGTTCAAAAGGAAATCATAGGCAAATACGGATAAAGCTACCTAAACATGGTACAAATAGTAACAAATAGGAGCAACTCAAGTAAGACAGGTATACATGCTCATCTCTATGCTACACTACACAGTTAATATAGGAACAATGAAAACGGGATGAACGATTTATGTTATGAAAGGAAAAAATGGAGTTTTAGCAACAATAGCCCGTGTACACACTCGTCGCCTCACGTACACGTTGCCATATAAAAAAACAGTATCAAACAACCTAAGGGGAAATCCCCAACACACAGTTAGGCATGCCACTTACCTCGACTACGGTACTCAACTTAAAATCACGCTCTTACCACGAGTATCCGACTCCGGGTGGCCCAAATCTAGTCAATTCGATTGCATAAAGTAAATATCAACTCAAGGAACCAAAATAGCTAATAAGTTCGAAGCTAATACGCGAAATTAGGAAATTCGCCCAAAAAGTCCCTCGGGCCCACGTCTCGGAATCGAGTAAAATATTTATATTCTGGACACTCATTCACTCACGAGTCTAACCATATAAGAATGTCTCAAATCGGATGTCAAAATCCCAATCAAAACCCAAGAATTCGGTCTAGGAAATTTATCCACTTTTTCCCAACTTTTCCACTAAATTTTCGAAATTAAAGGCTAGATTTAAGATTGCAATCACGGAAACTAGTCTTAATCGGATAGAAATCACTTATCCAAGTTGCCCAGATTCAAAACTCTCCAAAAATTGCACTTCCCGAGCTCTCAAATTCAAAAATGTGGAAAATAGTGTAAACCCTCGAATTTGGGTCTTTAATGATTCTGCCCAGTGAATTGCCTTATGTGATCGCGTACATTGAGTCGTGATCGCATAGAGTAATGAACCCACGCCTGGAATTTCTACTACGCGATTGCAGGACCACACTCGCGATCGCGAACCTCATTGACCCAGACCTATGAGATCACGTATACATTCACGCCATCGCGTAAAGCATTACTCAAACCTTCTATTGCCTAAGGTGTATTATGTGATCGCGACACTTGCCTATGAGATCGTAGTGACTGAGTTGCCCAAGCTATGAGATCGCAAACCTCTTCATGTGATCGCAGTGAACAAAAATGTGGACCTCCTCCACTTACCCTACGCGATCGCGGATACACTCACGCGATAGCAGTGAAGGAAACCTGTTGCTGCAAAAACCAGAAAACCAGCAAAGTGCCTAAGGCCAAATATGCCCGTTTAAGCACCCGAAACACACCCGAGGCCCCCAGGACCTCAACCAAACCTACCAACCAACCCTAATACCTCATTCAAACTTAGTCGAGACTTAAAAACACCTCTCGTAACATCAAAATCATAAATTATGCATGGATTCAAGCCTAAGAACTTATGAAATTTCTAAAATTGACATTCGATGCCGAAACACGTCGAAGCTCATCCGAATGACCTCAAATTTTGCACACAAGTCATAAATGACATTATGGACCTGTTTTCACTTCCAGAATTCCATTCCGAGCTTGATATCAAAATTTCATCTATCGGCCGCAATCGCCTTAATTCTAACTTTCGCCAATCCAAGACTAAATCTACCACAGACCTCGAAAATACATTCCGAACATGATCCTAACCCCGAAATCGCCCAACTGAGCTAACGGAGTTGACAAAATTCCATTCAGGATCCGTCTTCACACAGTTCTAGCTATAGCCCGATTTCTAAAGATAAATTTCATATTTGAGGACTCTGTGTCCAAAATCCCTCCGAATTTCACCACTCAGCGCTACAACAAGTTTCAAAAGCATAATTATACATGGGAGAAGTAGTTATTAGGGGATCGGGGCGTTAACTCTCGAACAACTGACTGGGTAGTTACATTCTCCCCCTCTTAAGAAAATTGTTCGTCCTCGAATGGTTATAGAAACATACCTGAAGCTGTGAAGAGATGAGGGTACTGACTCCGCTTATCCTGATCAGACTCCCAAGTCGCCTCCTCGACCGGATGACCCCTCCACTGAACCTTGACTGAGGCAATATTCTTCGACCTGAGCTTTCTGACCTGCCTGTCGAATATAGCTACAGGCTCCTCAACATATGATAGATCATTGTCCAACTGGACTGGGCTGAAATCCAAAACATGAGTCAGATCACCGTGATACTTCTGGAGCATGGAGAAGTGGTATACCGGATGAACTCCTGCTAGGTTGGGAGGCAAGGCCAACTCATAAGTAACCTCCCCAACCCGCTGCAATACCTCAAAAGGGCCAATGAACCTCGGACTCAGCTTACCCTTCTTCCCGAACCTCATAACTCCCTTCATAGGCGATACCTGAAGCAAAACCCAATCACCCACCATAAATGCCAAGTCACGAACATTCCGATCTGCATAGCTCTTCAGCCTGGACTGAGCTGTGCGAAGACTCTCCTGAATCACTTTCACCTTGTCTAGGGCATCCTGGACCAAATCTATACCAAAATATCGGGCCTCACCCGGCTCAAACCACCCCACTGGAGACCTGCACCGCCTACCATACAAAGCCTCATACGGCGCCATTGGAATGCTGGACTGGTAGCTGTTATTATATGCAAACTCTGCAAGTGGAAAGTATCGGTCCCATGAAACTCCAAATCTATCACACAAGCACAGAGCATATCCTCGAGAATCTGAATTGTGCGCTCGGACTGCCCGCCTGTCTGAGGGTGAAAGGTTGTACTCAACTCCACCCAGGTGCCTAACTCATGCTGAACGGCTCTCCAGAACCGTGAAGTGAACTGTGTACCTCTGTCTGAGATGATAGATACTGGAATACCGTGGAGTCGAATAATCTCCCTGATATAAATCTCAGTCAACCTCTCAGATGAATATGTAGTCAACACCGGAATGAAATGGGCTTATTTGGTCAGTCGATCCACAATCACCCAAATAACATCATACTTCCTCAAAGTCCGAGGATGTCCGACCACAAAGTCCATGGTGATCCGTTCCCACTTCCACTCTGGAAGCTCAATCTGCTGACTTGCTGACAGTTGAGACACTTGGCTACGAACTCCACTATATCCTTTTTCATCCTCCACCACCAATAGTGATGTCTCAGATCCTGGTACATCTTCGCGGTACCCAGATGGATAGAATAATGCGAACTATGGGCCTCCTGAAGAATCAACTCCCGAAGTCCATCTACCTTGGGCACACAGATATGACCCTGAATCCTCATCACGCCATCATCACCTATGGTCACATCCTTGGAATTACCACGTCGAACCCTATACTGAAGAGCCAAAAGGTTGGGATCATCACACTGCCGCTCCCGAATGCGGTCATAAAGGGAAGATCGAGTAACCACACAAGAAATTACCTGGCGGAGCTCAGAAAGATTCAATCTCACGAACTGACTGGCTAAGGACTGAACATCCAAGGCTAAGGGCCTCTCAGGTGCATGAAGTTATGCCAAACTCCCCAAACTCTCCGCCCGGTGACTCAAGGCATCGGCCACCACATTGGCCTTCCCCAGGTGGTATAATATAGTGATTTCATAATCCTTGAGTAACTTCAACCACCTACGCTGGCGCAAATTGAGGTCCTTCTACCTGAATATGTGTTGAAACCTCCGGTGATCATTGAAGATCTTACAAGGAACACCGTACAATAATGTCGCCATATCTTCAGGGCGTGAACAATCGCTTCCAACTCAAGATCATGAACTGGATAGTTCTTCTCATGCACCTTCATCTTTCTGGATGCGTAGGCAATCACCCTACCGTCCTGCATCAACACCACCCCAAGGCCAATCCTCGAAGCATCACAATAGTTTGTATAGGACCCCAAACCTGTAGGTAATACCAACATAGGAGATGTAGTCAGGGCTGTCTTGAGCTTCTGAAATCTCTCCTTGCACTCCTCAGTACATATGAAAGGGGCACCCTTCTGGGTCAGTCTGGTCATGGGCGCTGCAATGGATGAAAATCCCTTCACAAAATGGCGATAGTACCCAGCCAACCCGAGGAAGCTGCGGATCTCAGTAGGTGAAGACAGTCTAGGCCAACTCTGCACCGCCTCCACCTTCTTCGGATCTACCTTGATCCCATCGCAAGACACCACATGGCCTAGGAATGCCACAGAATCAAGCCAAAATTCACACTTGGAAAATTTGGCATACAATTTCTTCTCCCTCAATGTTTGGAGCACCGTCCTCAAATGTTGCTCATGGTCCTCCTGGGACCGAGAATATACCAAAATGTCATCAATGAACACGATGACAAAAGTATCAAGATAAGGCCGAAATATGTTGTGCATCCGGTGCATAAAGGTTGCTGGGGTATTGGTCAGCCCAAATGACATAACAATGAACTCATAGTGGCCATATCGGGTCCTGAAGGCAATCTTCGGGATGTCCAGCTCCCGAATCTTCAACTGATGATAGCCCGAACGCAGGTCAATCTTGGAGAACACACTAGCACCCTGTACCTGGTCAAATAAGTCATCAATGCGAGGCAATGGGTACATGTTCTTCACTGTAACCTTGTTTAGCTGCCGGTAATCGATACACATACACATTGAACCATCTCTTTTCTTCACAAACAATACCGGGGCACCCCACGGTGATACACTAGGCCTGATGAAACCTTTATCAAGCAACTCCTGCAACTGCTCCTTCAACTCTTTCAACTCAGGAGGAGCCATGCGATAGGGAGGAATGGAAATAGGTTGAGTGCCCGACAAAAAATCAATGCCAAAATCAATATCTCTGTCGGGCGACATACCCGGAAGATCAACTGGAAATACATCAGGATAGTCCCGCACAACTGGAACTGACTCAACTATATGGGCCTCAGCACTAAAATCTCTCACATATGCCAAATACGCATCACACCCCTTCTCAACCATCCGCAGAGCCTTAAGAAAAGAAGTGACTATGCAGGGAGTATCCTCTAAGAACCTCTCCACTCTAACCTAGGCAAACCTGGCATAGCCAGCGTCACGGTCTTGGCGTGACAAACAAGAATAGCATAGTGGGGCGACAACCAGTCCATGCCCAATAAAACATCGGAATCTACCATACTGAGAAGTGACAGATCACTCCTGGTCTCAAAACCACTGATAACAATCAAACACGACTGATATACACGATCCACAACAAGAGAATCTCCCACGGGAGTAGAAACATATACGGGGGAACTTAAAGAGTCCCGAGGTATCCCCAGATGTGAAGAAAAATAAGAAGATACATATGAGTGGGTAGAACCCGGATCAAATAATACGGATGCACCCCTATGACAAATAGGGACAATACCTGTGATGACCGAATCTGAAATAACGGCCTCTAAACGGGCTGGAAGAGCATAGTACCTGGCCTGGCCTCCTCCTCTAGGGCAACCTCAACCTCCCTAACCTCCACCTCGAGTTTTCTGAGAAGGTGGGGTAGCAGCAGCTGGGGCTGGAAGGATAGGTGGAGGACCCGGTGGAGCACCTGAGGCCTGATAAGACTGAGATGGTGCACCCCTCCTAGCTCTGGGGCAATCTCTGATCATGTGGCGAGGGTCACCACACTCACAACAACCCCTCGGAGGACGTGGTGGCTAGTGCTGACCCTGAACTGGTCGGTGATAGCACTTCGAACAGGAGGCACGTAAGATACTGGCGGTGCATAGTCAGGCTCCTGAGGTCTAGGAAGAGCTGAAATACCACTGGTTGTTGGATGAGCTAAATGAATGGGGCGTCTCACAAAACCCCTACCATAGCGTACCGCTGGTACACGAACTCCTGAAAAAATGACCAGCCTCTCGAGACCTCTTGGCCTCTCTCTCCTCCATGTCCCGGGATAACATACTCTCAATCCTCCGGGAAATACTCACAGCCTCCTGATAAGTGATATCTATCTCCAGCTCTCTGTCCATAATGGTCTGGATACTGGGGTGGAGTCCCTCAATAAAACGTCGAACCCTCTCTCTTATAGTGACAACCAACGCTGGTGCATGACGAGCCAAGTCACTGAAACGGACTGCATACTCTGACACAGTCATGGTACCCTAGAGTAACTACTCAAACTCTGCACGCCAAGCATCCCCGAGGCTCTGAGGGACAAACTCAAGTAAGAACATCTCGGAGAACTGATCCCAAGTAAGTGAAGTTGCCTCGTCCGGACTACTCAGCTCACAAGCACGCCACCACTGATAAGTTGCTCCCCTCAACTGGAAGGTAGTAAAAGAAATCCCACTCGTCTCCATAATACCCATAGTGCGGAGAATGCGATGACACTCCTCAAGAAAACCCAGAGCGTCATGTGAAGCTAGTCCGCTGAAATTAGGTGGGTGGTACTTCTTGTATCTCTCAAGTTGGAGTTGCTCTGCCTCCGAAGCAGCTACCATGGTATCATGCTGAACTTGAGTCGCTGGGGGCATAGGAATATGCTCTAGAACCTGTCCCATGTGGACCCTCTGCTCAAGAGTACGGGATGTGGGAGTCTGTGCCCATCCCCCGGCCTGGGATGTAGTTGGAGCTATGGGGAGTAGTCCCGCCTGGGACAGAGCACTGAAAGCACTCAAGAACTGAGCCAAAGTCTCCTGGAGGGCTGGAGTAATAGTAGGGACCTCCTATGCCCTTCCAACTGTAGCTGTTGGGGGCTCCTCTGTCGCTTCTCTCGCCGGTGCTTGGGCTGCACCGCATGCTCGTCCTCTACCCCAGCCCATGCCTCTGGTGGCTCTGACTGGGGGCTCAGGTGCCTGGTCATGAGTACGTCTGATACGGGTACGCACCATCTGTAAGCAAGAATAGAATAGAGTTTAAGAATTTTTATGACAATAACTAGCACGATAAGGAATTCCAAGGAATACGATTGTTCTTAAAAGTTACATAGCCTCTCGAAGATAAATACGGACGTCTCCGCACCGATCCGCGAGACTCTAATAAACCGGCTTGTGACTTATGACTCCTATGAACCTAGATGCTCTGATACCAACTAGTCACGACCCGAATTACCCTCCAAACGGGTTCGTGATGGCACCTAGTCTCTACGACTAGGTAAGCCTAAAACTTACGGGAAAATAAAAACAATATAATAATTTTAAATAGAAAAGAAGAAGAAAACATATAACTCAGCCGCTCGGCACATACAATTTCACTTCCCAAAACCCGGAACGTTGCGAAAGTCACAAGCTTTGTACTAAATGTATCTCTATACAAATGAAATACTGGAAAAGTACATACGTCAACTAATCTTATACTAGACTAGAAGGGGACTCGTGGGATTCTGCGGACGCGGCAGAATTACCTCGCGATCTCCTGGCAGCTGCTAGTGATACTCCTAGCCTCGATACAGGGTGCTGGGACCTGGATCTGTACATGGAAAACTTGTGCAGGAAAGGGCATGCGTACTCCACAATTGGTACCCAGTAAGTGTCAAGCCTAACCCTTGTCAAGTAGTAACGAGGTCAGGTTAAGGCTCTACTGGATATTTATAGTAAAACAGTTCAAAAATTCTAAGCAATAGATACATTAAGCTAAGGCAAAACAGTAGAAGCGATAAGTTAAAAGAAATAGTAAGAGGGGAGCCCTCGGCTCAGCACATCATATCTACCAATAGCTAATATGAAAAGTAGTACAGGGGGAAAGCTCACGGAATCGCGTCTGTAGTCCCAATTTAAATATGATATGCAGTACATGGGGGAAGCTCCCGGAATCTAGTCCATAGTCCCAAGTTAAGTATTCAATGCAATGAGTACCTAATATAGTTTATTTGAACAGTTCAAAAGGAAATCACAGGCAAATACGGATAAAGCTACCTAAACATGGTACAAATAGTAACAAATAGGAGCAACTCGAGTAAGACAGGTAGACATGCTCATCCCTATGATACACTACACAGTTAATATAGGAACAATGAAAACGGGATGAACGATTTATGTTATGAAAGGAAAAAGTGGAGTTTTAGAAACAATAGCCCGTGTACGCACTCGTCACCTCACGTACACAGCGCCATATAACAAAACACTATCAAACAACCTAAGGGGAAATCCCCAACATAGAGTTAGGCAAGCCACTTACCTCGACTGCGCTGCTCACTCAAAATTACGCTTTTGCCACGAGTATCCGACTCCGGGTGGCCCAAATCTAGTCAATTCGATTGCATAAAGTAAATATCAACTCAAGGAACGACAATAGCTAATAAGTTCGAAGCTAATACGAGAAATTAGGAAATTTGCCAAAAAGGTCTCCTGGGCCCACGTCTCAGAATCTGGTAAAAATTATATATTCAGGACACTCATTCACTCACGCGTCTAACCATATAATAATTTCTCAAATCGAAAGTCAAATCCCAATCAAAACCCAAGAATTCGGTCAAGGACGTTTATCCACTTTTTCCCAAAATTTCGAAATTAAAGGCTAGATTTAAGATTGCAATCACGGAAAATAGTCTAAATCGAATAGAAATCACTTACCCAAGTTTTACAGGTTCAAAACTCTCCAAACATCGCACTTCTCGATCTCTCAAATTCAAAAATGTGGAAAATAATTTAAACCCTCGAATTTGGGTCTTTAATGATTCTACCCAGTGAATTGCCTTATGCAAACGCGTACATTGAGTCGCGGTCGCAGAGAGTAATGAACCCACGCTTGGAATTTCTACTACGCGATCGCAGGACCAGATTCGCGATCGCGAACCTCACTGACCCAGACCTATACGATCGCGTATACATTCACGCGACCGCGTAGAGCATTACTCAAACTTTCTGCTCCCTATGGTGTACTATGTGATCGCGACACTTGCCTATGCCATCGCAGTGACTGAGTTGCCCAAGCTATGTGATCGCAAACCTCTTCATGCGATCGGAGTGAACAAAAATATGGACCTCCTCCACTTACCCTATGCGATCGCGGATACACTCACGCGAGCGCAGTGAAGGAAAACTACTGCTGTGAAAAACCAGAAAACTAGCAAAGTGCCTAAGGCCAAATATGCCCGTTTGAGCACCTGAAACACACCTGAGGCCCCCAGGACCTCAACCAAACCTTCCAACCAACCGTAATACCTCATTCAAACTTAGTCAGGCCTTAAAAACACCTCTCATAACATCAAAATCATCAATTATGCATGGATTCAAGCCTAAGAACTTATGAAATTTCTAAAATCGACATCCAATGCCGAAACACGTCAAGTGCATCCGAATGACCTCAAATTTTGCACACATGTCATAAATGACACTATGGACTTGTTGTCACTTCCGGAATTCCATTCCGAGCTCGATATCAAAATTTTACCTATCGGCTAAAATCGCCGAAATTCTAACTTTCGCCAATTCAAGCCTAAATCTACCACAAACCTCGAAAATACATTCTTAACATGCACCTAACCCCAAAATCACCCAACGGAGCTAACGGAGTCGACATAATTTTATTCCGGATCCGTAAATGGCCACATAATTGGAAGAGTTCATCAAGATTTGACTTTTAAGTAAATGGCCACATAATTGAAGTTTGATAGTTCCAATAGCTTCATATGATGATTTTGGACTTGAGCATATGTTTGGATGTGAATTCAGATGTTTCCAGAATATTTTGACTCTATTTGTTGAAAGTTGACAATTTGAAGGTTTAGAATGTTCATAAGTCTAACCAGGTGTTGAATTTGTTGCAATCGGGGTTGGATTGTTGTTTCAGAAGTTAGAATAAGTTTGTTTTTTCCATTTGGAACTTGTGCGCTACGGCTGGTTGGATTCCGAATTGGTTAGTCTTGAATCGGATGTTTGGTTTTGAAGTTGGAAGTTGATTAGCTGAAGAGATTGATCTTGGTCGATGATTCTTGGTTTTGATGTTATATGGGGTGTTTTGAGCCCTTGGATAAGATTGTATTAGGTATTTGAACTTGCTTGCATGATTGGACAGGGTCTCGGGGGGGGGGGGGGGGGGCGGGGNAAAAAAAAAAAAAAAAAAGAAAAAAAATTTTTATCTTTTTGTGTACGTGGGGGGGGGGGGGGGGGGGGGGGGGGGGGGGGGGGGGGGGGCTCGTGTGTGATTCAAGGTAGTTTCGACCATTTTTGTGGTTCTTGAAATGCTAGATTATGGTGCATTTGATGTATTTCGCGATCGTGGGTGAAGCTACATGATCGCGTAAAAGGCTTTTGTGCAGCTAGCAATTTGTACTTTTCTTTCGCGGTAATTGTACGCGTTCGTAGTAAGATTGTCGCATATGTTTGCGCTTGTTACTTCGCGATCGGGAAGTGTTGCTATAAATAGGTTAACTCATTGGCTTCCGCGTTCACGTGAAAGGCTCATGTTCGCGCTTCTGTGGTTCATTGGCTTTCACGATCATGGGGCTCAGACGCGATTGTGCAGTTCATTTTCCTGGGTAGTGTTCCCTTGTGCTTCGCAATCGCGAAGGCTATTGTACGATCGCAAAGGGTACATCTGGGCAGTGTATTATAAGTTATCATTTTCGGACTTTGAGCTTATTTTATTATATTTTGAGATTGGGAGCTTGGATTGAGGAAATGTTCGCTCACTTGGAGTGAGTAGGTGTTCTTGACTTGGATTTGATTATTATCCATGATTCTATCTTTGATTTTGGAATTTGATTTATAAATCTAAAGAAGTAAATTTGGTTATTTTTGCCTACACTTTAAGAGGGAGTATTTTGAGGTTTCGACCATTAATTTTGACTTGGATTTGGAAAATAATTATACATTTGGACTTGGCAGGTTATAGATGATCGGATTTTGATATTGGTTTTGGATTTCGAGTATGCAGCCTCAGGGTGACTTTTGGGGAATTTTTCAAAGATCTAAACTTTATGGGTTGGGATTGCTTCCAATAGACTTCATCCATATGGACAAAACCCATGCCCCCCTAACCAGTCGTACCTTGACTAGGCTTAAAAAAACTTCGAGATCATCAAGTTTCTCGGAAATCGAGGGGTCAAGAGCCTAATCAGGTTCCCTCGCCATACCTTGTTAATGAGAGGTTAAGTGCTAGATTTATGTCTTTCGACTGTTTTATATCTTGATATTTGTTGATCATGCGAATATTTATTGTTTTAGCTATATGCTTGTTCTTATTTCTGTATTGTAGTATTCAAATGCTTCTTGCCTCGCCACTACTTATTCAAGGTTAGACTTGATATTTATTGGGTACCGACTGTGGTGTACTTATACTACGCCTTTGCACATTTTTGTGCAGGTTCTAAGGTTAATATTGTGGTACCCTTTGAGTCGAGCAGGAGTATGATATTGGAGACTTCGTGGTGAGCTGTCATACTGTTTTGATCCACAATACATGAAGTCCCTGTCCTCATTTATTTTCTGTCTATTTTCTTTCCCGCAGACAATTGTGTTTATGTATTCAAACATGTACCCATTCAATAGTTACTCGTGCACTTGTGTCACCTAGTTCTTGGGGGTTATACTGTTTCGATCGCGTATAAACCATGTTATACTTGTATCAATTATCTCACTGCTTTGCGAATATTCATGCTTTTATTATGATATAACTCTAATAATTAAAGGGAACTGAACTCTATTTTGTTGACCCTGAATTGGCTTGTTTAGTAAGTATGGCTAGGCGCCATCACAATCTAAGGTGAGATTTTGGGTCGTGACAATTGGTATATGTACTTTTCTTGTAACTTCCTTTTTTCTTTTTCTTTATTTACCTTTTGGAACTTCCTTTTTTCTTCTTCTTTATTTGCCTCTAAGTTCTCGTCAAATTCTTATATCAAGTTTTGGGGGATGGAAATACCGTAGTAGTTCCTGATTTTAAGCAAAGAAGAAGGCATATTCTTTGTAATTATCGGTGGGTAGCCAATCAATCCTTCAACAAGCTTTTTACAATTAGGAGTGGAAGAAGTCAAATCAAAACTTTTATCATTTTAGCTTTTAGGACCATGAACTAGACACATGACAAAAGAAAACAATGATGAACACATTATTTTCGTATCTTTATGCCTTAACAAGCAAACTGCCAAACTTTAAAAGGGACAAATAAATCAAGAATTCCCACACCTTTTTCCCTTGACCAGCTTTTTTTTTTTTTTTTTTGCTTCAAACAAGCTGAGGTTCTAAGAGCTAGGTAATGTTTAGTTTCCAGTCGAACTCATATCTTTAACCTTTATTTCCAATATTTTCCTCTAAAAGCTTTATTTAATGAGGTAAAATTGCATGTAACTAGCATGGTATAGTGTTTTTGTATATTATTTCAAAGATTTATATTAATATATTTTTGAAATTCATGCAAAAAAAAATTATTGATCAAAACTCTCCAATTGAATGATTTGAACATGTTGGACTATAATCATTATTCCTATATATAAAGAGAATCCAGCTTTCACCTCTAAGGTTCACACCACTAATTATTTCTTAGTGTAATTTTATGAGAAATTAGCGCATCAAGTTCTTTCTCCATATGTGAAATCTAGTAGTAGAAAATGTTTCATTTTTCGTAATTAATGTTTATGACTTGACCGTTAAATCCAGTGTTGGAGCTACATTGCTCCAAGAGCTGTCAACTGATACTACTTTTTCGGTAAAATACATTGTTTAAATAGGTTAAAATAACTTTTTTGATGTATATATATTATGTATTGAATTTTCTTTACTTCTTCGTATGTTTACTTCTTTAAATTTTGATATTCCTTGGTGGAAATTTTGACTCCACTACTAGTTGAACCTTGTGTTTTTCCTCACATAAGTTAAATGAAAATTTTATTTTGTGTTTCACATAATTGACACTAGTTGTGTGAGAACTTTTAGTCTTATTATTTTATGTACCCAAAAGAGTAAAGATATGGGTCCACAAATTTGTGAGATAAAAGGAGTCCTCACACAATTAGTGTCAGTTGTGTGAGGCACGCCATAAAACTTTTTGTAATAATTTTATTTTGCGCTTCACACAACTGACCAGAGGCGGCCCGACCAACTTCATGGCCTAAAGCCAAACTTTATGAGGGGCATTAACTTTTTTATAAATAAAAAATAATTTATTTTTATTTGAAGTCTATTTTTCTAACTATTTTTAGATGCAAAGTTATTAATTTTTTACAATCAATTTCTCCTAATAAATCTTTCTCAAATTGATTTTATAGTTAATTCATTTAATATCTTTGAGACATTATTGAACTTAAGTAAGAATTTATCAATTTTAATTTGAAACACTTATTTCGCTATAGTAACAATAGTATGTATTCTATAAGTAATATAGGCATTTGAAAATTTTAAAAAATCTTTTTATTTTTGGGTACTATTTTTCTTAATATTTTTCGTTCATAAAATAAATATAAACTATCAATATCAGGTTGATTATTATGATTTGAGGAGCATTCAAGATGAAGACAATATTTTTTTCAAATTTGCATCATCTAGTGATCTCAATTTTTACCACTAAATAGAAAATCAAAAATATTTTCATATGCCTCTAATTGTTTAAATCTATTTTAAAGTGAAAAACTAACCTTGTCTACTACTCTCTTCGGTCCATAATAAGTGATTTTTTGGCTTTTATTGTGGTCCAAAATAAGTATTCTTTTATATAATCGAGAAGGAATTAACTTTATTTTTCCAAAATTTTTCCTTATTTACGTATCTCAATGTGTCAAGTTAAAAACATATAAATTTTAATTCAAGATAATTCAGTCAAAATACATTTTTGTTCTAGGAGTCAATATTTTCTTAAGAGGTGCAACAAAAATAAAAAAATTATTTACTATGGACCGGAGGGAGTATGTATAAAAAGTAATCAACTCTAAAGGACTCTTCGAGAGATTTTGAGACTTCACTATTAACATTGATGTTTTATACGTCAATACCACACAAGAGGAGGGGGGAGGTAATTTGTGTGGTGTCCAATTTTCGAGTGCAGTCTCTATAGAAAAACCTGGTTCTTCTATGTGTTCCAACTTGTACTGTTGCGGAATAATAAATGCAGAAAAGTAAAGAACACAGAGATTTTTACGTGAAAAACACCCGGCTCAAAAGGTGAAAAAACCACGACCTACTACTCAGTAGGATTTTTTCAAACTCTTCACTACAACTCTGAGCCAAACGACACTTAAAAAATAAACTCTTTTGTAAATCTGAGGACTAACTCTAATCCCTTTGTAGCAAACTAGCCTCTAGCTAATTGCGACAAACTTCAAGTTAACTCTACCTTGATCACTGTGTACCTATTACAATTGCTTCTAATAAAGCTGAAAGATACAATATTTAATCACCTACTACAAACAAACTAGACTCAAAAAATAACAAATGGAAGTAGTACTTCTAGCTGGTTCAAGTAGCTTTTGTGTCGCATAAGGAATCTGCTTGCAAAATTGCTTTGGTAATTTTGCTTTCAGTTTTTGTTTCACTTCTGTCTTTGTGCGATCAATTCTTCAGCAGGAATGCTTCAACAATTTATAGAATCAATAGTTGAGATGTTGTTGTTTAGTTCTAGTGCAATTCTTCCTTGGTGGAAGAGTTTGTGTTCATCTCAACTTCCTCGATTGTTTTCTGTCCTTGTTGAATTCGAACTCTTTCTTCTTATCACTTTGCAACATTTTCGCTCTAGGAGACAACCTCTTAGTTCATAGATAATTCACATATCATGTTTATTTCCTGTGCGTGTACCTTCTTATACCAATGGGTCTGTTTGATAATGTTTGCCCTGATGGACCTGGTTCAACTGGGTAGGCATTTGTCAATCTTCAAAACCATACAGTGACTTGGTTCAACAAATGCCCCCTTTTTGATGATGACAAACTCTGTGCTCAGCCCTGTACATACTTCAATCCAACATAGACCCTTTGTAAAGTTTTTTATGCATTTATCATAGAGAGACCAGGTTCATTAGGTTATAAAATATCACAAAATTTTTTGAAGCATATATCTTCCCTCTTTTGGCATCATCAAAAAGTTTGCAAAATGATAAACTTACCAGAGTTATTAACAATTACTCATGGCCATTGAGGCAACTGCAGGTGCAAAGCATGATTAATCATCAAAAGAAACCAATCAAATGTAAGTTATTTAAGAAACTGAGACAAAATCAATAACCAAAAAGCAAATTCATTGATTAGATCATAGATCAAGCACCATACACAAAATGAATTAAAAGCAGTCGCAACCATAAGCAAAAAACATAACAAGATAAAATCCCAAACTAGGCATTGAAGGGGTTTTGGTGGTACTGGACTCCTAAGGTTGGAAAGGGGCAGATGAGGTTGTCGTCTTGGCTTGAAGAAGGGAGAGAATTTTTTGAAGAACACCCTCATTCTTCTCCTTCTCTTTGGCTAATTCAGTTCTGAGAGCATCCCGCTCAGCTTCAACCTCAATAAGGCGAGATTTCAATCAAAGGATCTCCGCATCCTTTATCTCACCTTCCTGCACAAGTGACCTGACCTTGCTGTTAACAGGCATTTTCCTAGATGAACCAGGTTCATCCTCAGGAACATTTACAATGTAGTCACAGCTCAGCAGTGTATTCTTCCCAAAATAGTCCTTAGCAGTAGCCATCTCAGCTTTCTTCACAGGAACCTTGAAGTGGGCAAGCACAACAGTCATAATAAATCCATAAGGTATAGTGTGTGCCTTGGTTCCATTCACAACTCTGTCCAATCTTTCCATAGGAGCAAAGGTCTCATCATAGTCAATTCCCTCTTCTTGACTATATCATTGGACAACCAGTCTGGCCTTGTTTCTTGTAACAGTTCCATCCTCATCGAGTTTGTTCCTGAAGACCCACTTGGTGCCAATTACTGATTTGTCTAGTGGTCTGGGTACCAAGTGTCATACTTGACTTCTTTCAAATTGATTCTTCTCTTCTTGCATGGAATTTACCCAGTCAACATCCTGTAGGGCTTCACCAATATTATTTGGTTCAATCAAGGATAGAAAGGCATCAAACACACACAGATTTTTCAAAGAGGTCTTGTTTTGATTCCGGATGTCAAATTTGTTATGATGTTCTCAAGAGGGTGAGAACTATGATATCTGTGTGGTTTGAGCACCAATTGTTCACTTCTAGATGATCCCATGATGTCTTCTTGTTATGGAACAGGATCAGGGCCAAGGTCCAGAGTATTTTGCTGTTGAGTTCCCCCTGTCATGTTGCTCGGGGTAGTTGGACCTGGTCCATCACCTGTTCCATCTTCCATATTTGCTTCAATTTGTTCACTGCTTCTGACCAGTCCAAGCTCCTCAACCTCTGGTTCCTGTCTCTCAGAAAGAGTGTCAGTTTCATCAAAAACAACATGCACACTCTCCTCTACACACATAGTTCTTTTATTATAAACTTTATAAGCTTTGCTATGTGATGAATATCCCAAGAATACTCCCTCATCACTTCTGGGATCAAATTTACCTAGGGAATCTTTGCCATTGTTGTGCACAAAGCACTTGCATCCGAAAGCCCTAAGGTGGGATATGTTGGGCTTTCTCCCTTTAAGTAATTCATAAGGAGTTTTCTCTACCAGTGGTCTGGTCATGCATCTATTTATTATGTAACATGCAGTGTTTATTGCTTCTACCCAGAAGTTGTGAGGTAGTTTGCTAGAAAGAAGCATGGTTCTGTCCATGTCTTCAAGAGTCTTGTTTTTTCTTTCAACAACCCCATTTTGTTGTGGGGTTCTAGGGGCAGAAAAGTTGTGATTGATACCATGTTCATCACAGAACTCAGCAAACTTTGCATTCTCAAATTCAGTACCATGATCAGATCTTATTGATGCTAGTTGATTTCCTAACTGTTTTTGAGTTTTTCTAACAAATGAAGTGAACATATCAAATGCTTCATCTTTAGATGTCAGAAATAAGGTCCAAGTGAACCTTGAGTAATCATCAACTAGCACCATTACATATTTCTTACCACCTCTGCTCAGAGTTCTCATAGGACCACATAAGTCCATATGAACCAGTTCCAACGTCCTGGTGGTACTGACCATTTTCTTGCTTTTGAATGAGGATCTTACCTGCTTCCCCCTTGCACATGCCTCACAAAATTTTTCATTCTTGAACTTAATGTTAGGGATCCCTACCACTAAGTCCTTAGAGACTAATTTGTTAAGCTGATTCAGACTCGCGTGACCAAGTCTTTTGTGCCAAAGGAGGGGATCACTGTCCAACACACTTAAGCAAGTGAGTTCATTTTCAGACAGTGTGGACAAGTCTATGACATAGATGTTATTCATTCTTTTTCCCTGCAAAACAATCTTTTCAGTAAGAAGGTTAACCACAAAACATTTTGTAGAAGTGAAAGCAACCAACCTCTGTCACACAATTGTGACACACAGATCAGGCTATATTTCAAGCCATCTATCAAGTACCCATGTTCAATTGAACGTGTGTCATCCTTATCTACCTTACCAACCCCTATAATTTCACCTTTCTTTCCATTTCCAAAGGAGACATTTCCTCCTTTGAGGTTTTCAAGTGAAAGGAATTGTTCCTTGTACCATGTCATATATTTTGAGCAGCCACTATCCAAGTACCAAATTTGGCTGCTTCCTCTCACTTGAACCTACAAAAATAAATCAGGGGTTAGTTTTAAGAACCCAAACTAGTTTGGGTCCTTTTCTATGAGAGAAAGGATGAATTAAGCTTTTTCTGGCCCAATTTGGTAACCAGTTTTTCTTTTTAACAAAACTCTCATTTCTTCGACTGGCCTGCTCTTTTGCAGTACATTCAATTTTGTAATGACCAGTCTTACCACAATGGGTGCAGATTTTATTCTCAGGGAGAGTGAGATACTTGCTTTTGGGATCCTACTTGGGAAGTTGACTCCCAAAGCCAAGTCCTCTCTGGTTGCTACTATGATTTTCTTGAAGCCATGTCAAGGCATTAGAGGATTTATTCCATTTACAAGTTCGATCTAACTCATGTTTGACTTTACCAAGTTCTTCTTTAAGAGTCCTTATTTTTTCATCCTTGGTATAAATCCTATCTTTTAGTTTTCCCATATTTTCTTCTAACATGGTATGAGAATGATCAATAATATTTTTACTCGATCCTAGCTTTAACTTTAAATTTTCAGATTTTAGCTCTAGAATCTCAGTTTCAAGTGGATGAACCTGGTTCATCAGGACAATGTTTTTCTTTTTAGATTCACTTACTCTGATTTCCAAGTTCATGCATTTTGCTTTTAGCATTGAACATTCTTTAGAGAGTTGTTCTTTCTCTTTTGTTGTTTCTTCAGAATCATCCATGAAATCCAGTAGCAACTCAGAGAGTTTCTCTTTAGATAGGAACTTTATTTTGCTTTTGAGATGGGAGATACTTACCTCTGGTTCTTCATATGATTCCTCATTGGATTCTCCGATTGCCATAAGCGCCTGTTCTTCATTCTCACCATCTTCTGCTTCTTCATCTGAGCTTTCCCTCCAAGAAGCAACCATAGCCTTTGTTGTAGTTTTCTTGGGTTGGACCAGTTCCTTCTTTCAAATCTCTCCTTTTTCCATTCCAGTTCTCACTGAGGACAATTATTGATGTGGTGGTCAGTCTTTCCACACTTGTAGCATCCCTCATTGATTTGCCTTTCTGGAGCTTTAGCTTTGTTGTAGTTTCCACCTCTTGAGATGCCCTTTTTCCTTATAAGGAAGTTTCTGAATTCCTTAGTGATCATGGTCATCTCATCTTCCTCCATATATTCTCCCTCAGTGATTCTCAGATCTATACTCCTTTCCTTCTTTGGAGCATCCATTTTCATTGTCTGCCTTCTGAGTTCATAGGCAGTAAGGTTTCCAATAGGCTCGTCCAATCTGAGGGTTGCCATATTTTTGGATTCCTGGATAGCAGTGATTTTGCTTTCCCAGGAAATTGGCAAGACCCTTGTCAGGATCTTCTCTACCCTGTCCTCTTAAAGAATGACTCTACCAAGAGACTTGAGTTCATTTTTCAGAGTTGTGAACCTCATGTACATCTCTTGGATTGTCTCTCCTTCTTTCATAGTAAAGTTTTCATATTGAGAGTATAGTAGAGTACCTCTTGATCTTTTCACTTGAGGTGTTCCTTCATGGGCTACTTGCAAGGTATCCTAGATTTCTTTGGCAGTGGTGCAGCTTTGGATTCTTCTATACTCGTCTGGACCTAGTCCACACACTAGTCACTTATTGGTCTTAGCATTCTTCTCCCATTTCTTTAGATCCTCAGCAGTGCAGTCAGCTCTTGTTTTTGGTACATCCACTCTTTCAGCAGTCTTCTTCATGGTGGCTAGAGGACAATCAGTGACTATGTCCCAAAGCTCATAGTCTTCTCCAATCAAGTGGTCCTTCATCTTGTTCTTCCACCAAGAGTAATACTGGCCATTAAAGAGTGGTGGCCTTGCAGTTGATTGACCCTCCCAGTTTCCAGGTGGTGCACTCATTTTGATCTTTTCCAAGGTGTTAGCCTTTTCAAGGATAACCTGCTCTGATACCAATTGATGTTTTA